>SWBJ01000292.1:0-66237 GCA_024195555.1 Aureobasidium sp. EXF-12298 | reverse complement strand
GCTAGTCAAGGTACGCCATGATATTGCCTTGAGATTGGACTGCATACTAACGTTTGTGATACGACAGATACGACGAAGGAATGTTAGCGCAGGCTTATCCTGATACATGGACTGAGTCTTGGGTTAGATACGGGACTTTCAAGTGCATTACTTGTGAGGCCTTGTTCTGGAAGGATGATTGGATAGTCGCACTTGCGACCGGTAGATGTGCATCTCCTGCAATTTGGCCTCGTCTCGTCACATTTGACACGTCGGACTGGGATATAGATAAGACTAGATCCTGAAGGACCTCACTGGTGATCTTGTACAAACTTCTGAAGCAGCAAGGACCGTCAGTAAGTGAACCGCGAGGTGTAGACCTCGAGAAAATCGTACTTGCATGTTGGGCAACCCGACCGACTCTTGGGCACATAAGCCCGCTTCCTCTCGCCCGGCTTCAACCGAGGCATCTCAGATGTCTAGTCGAACAATCGCGCTGTCTCAAGGTGAATGAATGGACCTACAAAAATGTACATACGAGATTTAGAAGGTACGTGATGGAACCGATTCTGTCATTGGCCGCGTTTCGATCGCCTGGAGCTTCACGCATTTTGTCTGTGCACGGCTGTACATACGAGCGAGCCAATCAGAGAGTAGTATGATCTGCCAAGCCTGTGTGCACAGATGCTCGGTATGCAACTCGTTCTTCAGACAACGCTTTCAATTCTGTCTTGAGCAGCCATTGTCAGTCAATTTGCACTGTTCGAGCTCTACGCTTGAACCACCAATGCGTGTCCAAACGACCACGTAATTCAACTAACACTGTCATCTAGACATGTCCGTCGCACGGGGCCTTTCCTTGTCAGCCTCCGCCACAATCAAAGATGCATGCGCGATATCGCAAGCTATCAAGTGGTGAAGGCCGACTCCTGACATGAAACAATTTTGATGACGACTCTTGTATATTGCCCTAATGCACTACGCGTAAAGAACGATAGACACTTTGGACCTCAAGTTAGCAGTTTGAGGACCTTCTTCTATAAGTATCCCTCACTTCCCTTCACGGTCTCTGCATCACAACATCACAAACATATCTCTTTTACATTCGATCGCCGGCCATCATGCCTCAGTCTACTCTGCTCATCTTCAGTGCCCTTGCCGGCATGACCGTCGCTGCGAAGTCTTTATCTGACGTCTGCACCGTCGAGAACATCCAGGCTGCTTTGCCCGCGAACAACACTCTCCTCGGAATCGAGCCTATTGTCTCATCGGTAACCGCAAATGCCGTCGTCAATGCTACCGCCAGCAGTGGTTCTATGATGAAGAGAAGCACTACGAGCGAGACACTCACCTACTGCAACGTCACTGTAACATACACCCACACTGGCAAGGACGACAAAGTTGTTGTGCAGTATGCTTTCCCCCAGCCGTCAGACTTCCAGAAGCGCTTCTATGTCGCTGGTGGAGGTGGCTACGCTCTCCCGAGCAGCACCACTGGAGGTCTTACCTACGGCGCCATCGGTGGCATCACCGATGCAGGTTACGACGGCTTTAGCACTTCTTACGACGAAGTCATCCTCAAGGGCAATGGCTCGATCAACTGGGATGCTACATACATGTTTGCTTACCAAGCTATTGGCGAAATGACGTCGCTTGGCAAGGCATTGGCCAACCCGTTCTACGGAAGCAACAACGGCACCAAGGTGTTTACCTACTTTGAAGGCTGTTCTGATGGTGGTCGTCAGGGCATGAGTCAGGTGCAGCGCTGGGGAGAGGAGTACGACGGTGTAATTGCCGGTGCTCCTGCCATGCGCTATGCTCAGCAGCAGATTGGTCACCTTACCTCTGTCGCCGTTGAACACACTTTGGATCACTACCCTCCTCCTTGTTCCATGGCCAAGATTGTCAATGCCACAATTGCTGCCTGTGATCCCCTCGATGGAAGAACCGACGGTGTCATCTCCCGCACCGACCTTTGCAAGCTTCATTTCGACTTGAATACCCTCGTTGGCGAGTCTTACTACTGCGCCGCCACAACCAGCTCTACCCTCGGTTTCGGCTTTGGAAAGCGAGATGGCGCCGCCGGTAGCTCCACTAACTCGACTCCTGCACAAAATGGAACCGTCACAGCTCAAGATGTCGCTGTTGTCAGGGGCATCTACAATGGTCTCCACAACCTCGAGGGCGAGCGCGCTTACATTTCGTGGCAGCATGGTTCAGCTGTCTCGTCTGATGCTGACCCGGTGTGGAACAACGAGACTTCTTCCTGGGAGGTCAACATTCCCTCTACCGGCGGCGAGTTCGTCGCTAAGATGGTTGAATTGATCGATGAAGACAACCTCACCACCCTCGACGGCGTTACCTACGATACCATCGTCGGTTGGATGCAGACTGCCATGGTCCGCTACCTCGATTCTCTTCAGACTACTCTTCCGGATCTCACTCCTTTCCAGAAGTCTGGTGGCAAGCTTCTCCATTACCACGGCGAGTCTGATAACTCCGTCCCTCCTGCTTCATCAGTCCACTACTGGCAATCAGTCCGCTCCATCATGTATCCCGAGGGACCTTACTCTGACGAACAGTCGCTCAAGGCTCTTGGAGACTGGTACCAATTCTACTTGGTCCCTGGTGCCGCTCACTGCTCTTCCAACTCTCTCCAGCCTGATGGTCCTTACCCTGAAGACAACATGAACACCATGATCGATTGGGTCGAGAACGGCATCAAGCCTACTGGACTCAACGCTACTGTTTCTGCTGGTACTTACTCTGGAGAAGTTCAGAAGCTCTGCCAGTGGCCCACCAGACCTACCTGGAAGAATAACGCGTGGAAGTGCGTTAACGACAAGGCTTCGATCGATAGCTGGACCTACACTTTCCCTGCATTCAAGGTCCCTGTCTACTAGCGATTGGTCGCGGCAATGGGAAGGAGTGTCGGTATAAGGACCAGGGTAGATACCTGTCCGAGGCTTGGGCTCGGAGGAAAGAATGCTTGAGTAGAGAACGGCTGCGCAATCGCGAGTACTGTATGTATGGGTCTGGCCTCACCTGAGAGGCGAAGGTACTGCATCGACGTAATGGTGTTATCCTGTGTCAATAGAACATCTCAATACAAAAGCAGTAACTGTACTCGCACGTTTGAAAACTTCGAATAGGGTGTCGCAGTTGTCCAGGTGTTGGATAAGTTTCCCGAGGCCAGGCTAGTCGTTGTGCAGATGGACGTCGAGTAGTATGCAGTCGTGCTCGCCGACGCTGTGACAAACCTCAATTGTATGGTTGTGCCCGCAACATAACGATATTACGGGAAACACCCGTCTTCTTCCTATGTTCAATAGTGCAAAGGGCGATGATGCTAGGGAGGCATCAGCTGAAAACGTGGTTGAAGAAGACGTATCAATGCGGCGATCGATGGGGTCGACCACGCGAAGGATGAGGATTCGGCTTTCCAAGAGCCCTTGCGTGATAGCCTGACGATCCTGCATGCATAGAGGCGATCTAGATCTCTGGGTCGTACGGCAACGATGAAGAAGTCTGACATCAAAGGAGCGACGGGTTACGAGACGGTTGTACTAATCTTGCTTTTTCCAGATGCACATGACGAGGCCGTGGTTGTCGTGTCTGGACAGTATACACAGCGGAGTAGCAAGGAGAGATCTGAGATCTACAAGTCTGTCAGGCAATCCGAGCCTAGACATGACCGCTGTCGAACAGGACGAGGTTCGACATCGAGAGTGAGTCAGCAATGCTGATGTTGACCAGGAATTGTGGGGCGGTGTTCTGGCGACGACATATTGTGAAGCCTGAAGCACAAACGATCGCATCTACCGAAGTGAGATTGACTGAGTCCATGACCGTACGTATCAGCGTGCCCAGTTTTGTGCAGCTGCTGCAGAGAATCTCGCGACGAACGATTGGGATGAGAGGACTCTCACACCTTCGCTGTGAGGGCTAGGTGTTTAAAGCACATCGTGAGTCGAACCGAGTCGAGCCGAGTGAAGTTGAGTCGACATAGAGCTGGCAATGGTTGGCAGGATAATGGTGCGAGTTCAGCCTGGGGGCGCGGTGACGACTCGAGCGACGAGTCGCCAGTCACATAGGCAAATCGAGAGTGCCACTGTCACGAAGAATTAACAATGAACAGTAGCGAGTGGAACTAATATCTTGGAGTCGAGGATACGTCCTTCGAAGTGGTTCATGTAGAACAAAGCACCGGGGAGCGGTCGCGGCCATAGTCTCAAGATCGCTACCAAAAAGAGAAGCAATGGACCCGGTCGATGATGATGTCCAAGAGCTCAATCTCGGACGACGACTTCTCAGGAAAGTGGGAATATCGATGTCACGATGCGCCTCCCACAGTCGCGACAACCTCAGATCTGCTGACATCGCAGATTCTCCTACGAAAAGGTCAGAGTGACCTTGAGTTCGATGTCGTTCGAATGCACGAGACGAAACACGACAGCAAAACAGCCCCTGTTCCTGCCTTACAGTCCCTATGCCGTCCACTCTATGTTGAGTCAACTCTCCACCTACCGCTTGTCGACGGCTGAAAAGAAGGAGCGCAAGGCCAATCGCTTAGGGAGGACCGCAAGAACCATGAACAAACCCAATGAACAGCGTGATCAGTACATACTTTGGTCAGCCACGACGTCTGCATATGTGATGTTGTTCCTTGTCGTTGATTTCCTTGAAGTTGTGTAAGCCGACATTACCCTTTATGGGGAGGATTTCCCTGGCCGTGTAGAGATAGCAGCACTCGGCCCAGTACGGACACGCCGAGTGGCCAAGAGATAACAGGCATGCGACGATAGCATGTAGGATGCACAGATAAGACTTTCAGTGGCGACGTGGTAAACGAATGTCCACAGAACATGTTATCATCGCGCTGTAGAAGTCTGGCGGGCACATCGTTGTTGATATCAGAATTCTCTTGCCATCAAAAACAATGTTCGTAGAGAAGTGGTTGCGTAGGACCCAGACTCTCATAGGCGAAAAGAACAAGGTGATGGCGATGAGCGGCACTATAATTCCCGGGCGATCCAGACGCGATACATGGTTTAGAAGGAACAAGGCTGCATCAAAGGTTTATGCAAGAGAAGTTCTAGATGTCTTGCAGCGACAGCAAGGGAGATACGGTACGCAGCGGAAGGTAGAGAGACAGCCAAACCGTGGTGGGCGCAAGTCTTATCGCCTGGAACTGCGGAGATCGACAGGTTTCCTCGCAACGCGCACGAGCCTCAAGACGCTACCGACGCCACAAGGCGCCCTGTGCTGGACTTGGAGTCCCGATGCGGGGTCGGGCGAGGCAACCGGCCTCTTAGACTTTACTCTTAGTGTTATCTTTCACCAGGCTTCAGCTTCGCGACAGTATCAATTGGCGACTGGTGGCGCTCCCAATGACCGATGGTCTATCCGGTAGACGTTTACTGCGCAATTGCGCCTACCATGGCTTGAGCATATAGTGCGTCGCGTGCCCGCGCAATTTGGCCCTCTCTGCAATCACATTCCCTCGTTTTTTATTCCTATCAACACTCATTGGACCAACCATGGCCTCTCTCAAGCATGGCGAGAAGGTCGGCGAGTACGTCTCGTCGGAACCCTTCACCAGAACCGAAAGCCATGATGAAGGCGAGATCATCGAGAACACCGATCACCTCCACCGTCGTCTCGGAAACAGACAGATCCAGCTCATGGCCATTGGCGGCACCATTGGTACTGCACTCTTCGTCAGTATCGGCGGCGGTCTCTACAAGGGTGGTCCCGCTAGTTTGTTCCTGGCCTACTCCATCTACGCTTGCTTCTTGGGTCTGGTCAACAACTGTATCGCTGAGATGACGACGGCATACCCTGTATCTGGTGGCTTCATTCGTCTTGCCGGCCACTTTGTCGACGACGCTTTTGGGTACGCATGGCCATTTACACACTGCTGTGTGCATCGCATGCGAAAGAAGCATACTAATCGTTCTCTTTGACAAACAGTTTCATGGCTGGATACAACTTCTTCATCTATGAGTACGACTGTCTGAAACCCTCGACTCGAGTAGATCTAACATCTTTCCAGAGCTTTGCTTATTCCCTTCGAAATTACCGCTCTTTCCACAGTACTTGATTTCTGGAGTGATGATATTCCCCCATGGGCAATCCCTCTCGCTTGTATCGTAAGTCTGAGACGATCACCGTCAATTCGATTGAAGCTGACACGACTTGCAGATTCTCTATGGGTAAGCTCTCCGGTGCGACCACTTTCCAAAGCAACAATTCTCCCAAGCGACACTCCAACTCTCCTTCACCCAAGCGCCTCTTCTCTTATTCTTCTTCCCAAGCGCCATTTTCCTCTGTCTTTCCTCCCAAGCGACTCGGACTCTCCTTTTTCTCCTCAAGCAACTCCGACTTCCATGCGATCATCATATTCGACTCGTACTTCTGATTTCAAAGTCGCGGCGCATTATCGCAATCTGCTTTCTCACCTGCATTGTTCTCGCTGTCGTCTTATCTTTTCCAGGCTAGCCGTTCGCGACTCACTGTTCATTTGCTGACTCAATTGCTATAGTATCCTCAACGTTCTTGCCATTAAGGTCTTCGGTGAAGCCGAGTTCTGGTTGTCTGGCGGCAAAGTCATCTTGATCTTCATCGTCTTCTCCTTCACCTTCATCACCATGGTTGGCGGCAACCCTCAGCACGATGCCTACGGGTTCCACAACCGGAAGCACAACGCCTTCAAAGAGTACCGAAGCACCGGAACCCTCGGCCAGTTCGAAGGCTTCTGCGCCGCTCTGTGGTCCGCCTCGTTCTGTGTCACTGGTCCCGAGTACCTCTCCATGGTCGCTGGTGAGGCTAGACGTCCCCGCATCTACATCAAGAACGCTTTCAAGACTGTTTACTGGAGATTCGCTCTTTTCTTCATGGGAGGTTCCCTGGCTGTCGGTATCGTCCTAAGCTCCGTTGACCCCACCCTGAAGGCCATTATCTCTGGTAAGCAGAGCGGTTCCGGCACTGCTGCTGCCTCTCCCTACGTTATCGCCATGGCCAACATGGGCATTACTGGTCTGCCTCATCTCGTTAGCGCTCTTCTGGTCACGTCCATTTTCAGTGCCGGCAACACATACACTTTCTGCGCAACTCGCAGTCTGTACGGTCTCGCGATTGAAGGCAGAGCACCCAAGGCTCTTCGCTACTGCACAAAGAGTGGTGTGCCTCTTGTCTGCTTCGCCATCGTCATGGTCTTCCCTTGCCTCGCTTTCTTGCAGGTCAGCAATGGCTCAAACGTCGTCCTGGGCTGGCTCATCAACCTGGTCACCGCTGGAGGTGTCATCAACTACTGGGTCATGTGTGTCACCTACATCTTCTTCTACAGAGCTTGCAAGGCACAAGCTTTGGACAGAAACACACTGCCCTACAAGGGTTGGTTCCAGCCATACTCTGTAAGTCTCCCTCAACATTCATTTTCTGCGCCAAAACTAATTTCCTCATCAGGCATGGCTCGGTGCTGCTTGGATGACCATGATCGTCTTCTGCTACGGATACACTGCCTTTGCGCCCTTCTCCGTCAGCGATTTCTTCATCTACTACACTCTCCTTTTGGTGGCCCCTGTCACCTTCTTCTCCTGGAAACTCATCAAGCGCACTCGTCTGCTGAAGCCTCTCGAGGTCGATCTTGTCTGGGAACGTCCTACTATTGACAATTACGAAGCAACATTCGTTGATCCTCCCCGCAGCTTCTGGTCGGAGATGCTGGGACCTTTGATGTTCGGCAAGGGCAAGGGTAGTGACAGGCAGATGAGTGTCTCTGCTTAGTGCTGCGAAAAGTCTTCCGTTTATCTAGAGATATTAGAGTCGCACAGATTTGTAAATATGTATAGGCATAAGGCCAAATTTCTTCGCAGTAAACATCTTTTGGTTCAAAAATTCAATGTGCTCCGAGATCTATTGAGAGGTCTCCGGGATGTTTACCAATCACATCTCGCTGTTAGATATTCTCCAGGATCAGTTCGACCTCATGATCCGCATCATCAAGGATATGCTTCGCAGGGTACTCAGCACTCCATCCAATCTTCCTTCCACGATCAGCCTGCAGAGAACACCTGCGGAGACTTGTTAGCCACCTAGTGCTGCAGTTCAACTTGACACGACCGAAACGTACGCTCCTCCCATCTGGACGGGCACAATTCCCTTGGGGCAACCGAGAGCTTTTGCAGCTGCTTCTAGAGAGTCTTCGGAGACTTCGTGAACGGTGTCGTCGTCTATAACTCCCCGCTTGACTAGAGCTTTTGCCATCTGCTTGTACAAGTCCGTCCATGCAATCGAACCGGGAGAAGCCAGGTAGTAGCCACTGCGGCCATGGTCGATTGGCTTTTCCTCCAGAATCTTCGCAAGTATGGCAATGTATAGCGTCACAGTATCATGAATGTGGCACACAGGCCAAGTCTTGCAAGGTGTCAGCAACAGAGGCTAGAAATTTTAGCGATGTGGAAACATACAGCCTCGAGATTGTCGACTTTGCACACACGACGCATCGCTTTCGCAGCTCGAACAATCGCAACTGTTTGAATAGAGATGTGGTTACCACCATATACGATACACGGCATGAAGATGTAAGTCTTTACACCATACTTCTCGCCGGCTTCGATGATCTTGTTGTTCGCCCCGACAGCCTAAGAGCTTGACATTAGTGATGAACACTTGTGACGTCTTGAGATCTCGTACCTGTTGAAAGAGCGGAAGTTTTGGTGCTACACTCTTCTGTATCTCGTAGAGGCCATCATCCGTATCGCTCAGCGCCCGATCAGTCGGATGGGCCGCAAAACTGCTGAATATCTTTGCGCCACTCGTGTGCAAGAAATGAGTCTCGACTCCCGACTGCTATTTCACCTTCCCCAGCCCCTGAATAAACTTTTCCTGACTATCTGCGCTGACGGCGCTGATTAGATGAAAGACGACGGAGATTTGCTTTTCTAGCAAGGCAGCTGTAATGGCCGACTGGTCTTCGAGGTCGAGTGTGATTGGGGTGGCGTTGTAGTTTGCCTTGACCTTTTCTGCCTGCTCATCACTGCGTACCAGAGCATAAATGGTACCATGAGCGGGCAGCTCGGTGTTTTTAAGTTCTGCTAGGAGGGAGCCTCCGAGGTATCCTGAGCCACCCGTAATGAGAACGTTCCGGGGCATGATTGGTGATGGAGATTGTGTCAATACGGGTAGAAGGTTTGGTGACCGACAATGACTGCTGATATCAAGAAGTGATAGTAGATATGTTTTGAGGGCCCCTCCCGAGGTTTGCGCATCAAGGCTATTGGTCATCAACAAGTGGGGAAGAATGAGGGGCCCCGGTCCGAGGAAGAACTCTAGACATCCGGGCCCGAATGGTCGCGCCGATCCAAGAATGTTGTGTCTCCAGTCTGCCATGCCCGTGCTGTATACAAAGACACAATTCGATGTCTTTTTGTTTCGTCTCCGATTGGTAATGTGAATCGATTATCAATCCTCGACAAGAAGGTGAAAGCCGTCGATGCAAGGTCTCCCGATAATATTTTCGCAAGCTTTCGATAGAAAGTCTTCCTTGAGGATTTTTGCGAGTCCTCTGACAACATCTTGCTCTGCTGTAAATGAGAATCCTCTATACTGAACGTGTACACAGTTTCCATGAAGATGCAAGTTTTTGGCGTTGGAGCAGACCTATTGCAGGGGCAAGAGCATGACGCTTCTCCCAGTATGCCCTTTCCACACAGAGCTGCTCAGGAATCCAAGTCGAGCCGATAACAGGAAAGAGGCTTGAGAGACGTGACTGCCTACTTCCTGCCTCTGGCTCTGTCCCTTCTGTTATTTGCGACGATGTCCAAACCATTCCATCTCCTCGAACAACCATCGAAAACAAAACCACATTCTGTCTTGCTTCAACACCGCCAATCACCACATCATCTCGCTCATCGAAACAAGAATCATGTCCGACCAGCCCATCATGAGAGGTCGTGGTGCATCGCTTTTCCATCTTCCCGATCAACCATTGATCGGTTCTTCGGCTCCTCAGAGACGTAGAAGGCAGCCACGCAGCAAGCGCACGAATCCTTTGCTGGAGCACGGCGAGGATCTGGCGAGAGCAAGAGGCGTCAGTGCTCAAGGTAAGATCGGAAAGAGTGAATATAATGGCTTGCCCTAACAACCATCGTTCAGAGGCCCCTCCACCACACGTTCCAACCGAGTCGTCCTCACTTGGCCAACAGACTACTACAACCACAGAGCACAAAGGCTCTTCTCTGTATTGCCCTCCTCCCCTCCCTCCTCCTCCTCCTCCCCCTTCTCCTCAGGGTGGTCCGTCAATACCATCCCTTACGACTACTATCAAGCGTTCGCTCTCGCTTTCTGGCTCCCCGTCCCCGGAAAAAGCTCGTGTTGGGGACCCTCCGCTTACCGCTCCTTCTGCCTCTACCTCTGCTGCTGCTCCTGCTGTCCCTCTCGCCCCCGCTATGACTACTATCGGAAACAACTGTGCATTGAAGCAAGAGCCTCCCGCCTTGCCGGCTACTGCGAAAAGACGATGTCTGGTTGACTACTCGGACTCCGATAACGAGTGAAGTTGACGGTTTCACCTGATGCTTGAGAAGCTATCGCTCTGGCCTGCTATTGATTGTAAAAGTAGCTTTTGTATGATAACGATTCCCCACTTGATGATCAAATCATCTTCAAAAACATTCCTAAAACTGATAACAAACCGAACATCCCACCACGCTACTGACAATTTTTTCCTCTCCTCGGTCAATCTACATCCCTTCCAGGTAGTTGATGAGTTGCAATCTGTGTTGATGAATTTTGCGCAGACTTGCATATCGCTTCTGGTCCCCGAGATTATGGCCAGTAATCAGGATCAGAGTGAAGAACGACTCCACAATGCTTGGTGGCACATTGCAGATGATTTGACCAAGTTCACTCCAATCCATTGCTGTGGCAGTAGCAATAAGTCCAGCAATAACGACCACACCGGCCACAACGGTCAATTCGTGAGAGCATACATCGCCCATGATGATGGAGAGTCGGCTGTTGAGGCCAAGCTTGGGCTTATCATTCTCATCAGACTCGGTCAGACCAACGATGGCGAGTAAGTCCTGATCGTCGAGGATGCGTTGATCGTGCTGTTCTTCCTCGCGGATGTTGCAGACATTGCAGAGGTTTCGAAGCACAAACCCATCGTTCATGCCAATGAGCCCGGCATATGTACCGATCAAAAGCCACCAATTGTCGTTGAACGACATGACAGGACCCAGAACAACCCAGACAACCAGAACCAGAGCTAGAAGAGCGATCCCGAGCAACGTCCCAACCAGATCCGCATAGAAGTTGATCACGCGTTGAATCTTGCCGACTTCTGGTGCGGGTATGGTGCAAGTTTGGTTCTCGACCTTATCGCCAGTTGCCTCTCGCAACATGCGCTCGAGAGTGGCGTCTGCGTTGTAGATCAGACTCACGCAATCCTGCAGATGCTGTTCGTGTCGCTCTCGGTTGTTTGCCAGGAACGCGAGCAACAAGACCATCAGTGCGGATGTAGCAGAGTTGATGTAGAAGAACCAAGTACTGGACCACCCACAGTAGTGACCGAACCCAAGCCAGATACCAATGCAGATCCAGTATGCAGTTACAGTCCCGATATGGCCCATAAATCCGGAGGCTGACACGCAGAATCGTGCGAAGACCCCATCTTGCGTGGGCAGATCTTGAACCAACAGCCGCTGGCTCGCAATGGGTCGCTCGCGTTGACGGGGTCCGAGAGTGCGTAACATCCTCCTGTGGCTCTCCGCTCGAGACTGGAGCTGACAGAGTATGACAAGCGTCTCATCGTAGGCGTTCAACTGCTGACGAACAAGGAAAGAATCAAAGACCATGTTGATGATGGCCTGAGCATCGGAGATACCAACTTGCCATCCAGTGCGATTGGCAAATTTTATACCCAGGAGTGCCCACGCGAGAAGAGCAATGACGGTGAAGATAAGAACTGCGTTGGATCCAGAGAGCGCTACAGTCTTATCCAGCCATCGATCCAATATTTTGGTCTTTCTTGTTCCGAGATAGACAACATCAGTCAACGCTTGCTTGTCCTCTTCCTTGGAAGAAGGAAGTTGAGTGGCAGCGGTAGCCCGAGTCTTACCTCTGGCTCCAATCGAGAGGAAGAATTTGGCGGTCTTGTTCATTGTGGCAGTATCTCGTAGTGTGGAACGAAGTTCAACTCAAATGCTATATTAATCGAACAGCTTTCAAGGCTGGGAGAGCCCGCGAGCGATGCTTGGAGTGACGGCTAGCCGTCGAAGAAGGACTGTGTGGAGCGCCAGCTTTTTTCTTGCAACCATTTCAGGGTTGCCTAAACAATCGTAAAAGGGTAGAAACTTGAGTCTTGCTGATAGAAACCTCAGAGAGCAGAAATCTGACACGAGAATAACTGTACCTGAGGACCTTTGCTTCATATACTTCTCACGGTGACCTTCTTCTCGCGATTGTTGAGCAGTTGACTTTTTCGACGATGCGCCACCACTGCAAATGGCGCAGAGCGGGCTGCTCTGCATCAATTTGTTTTCACTTGAGCGATTTATCTGTCCTGCAGTCGGTAACGGTCGGCAAGCCAGGCTCGACGCGTGGCATGTCTAGTCGTAAATACGACCGGATGCGAGCGGTCAACGAAGATGCCTTGAGTAAGCAGTGTTCAGTGTGAAAACGAAGATGTCACTCAACGCTTGGGATCATTAAAGCAAAACTATAGCCCGCTCCCTTGCAGACGTCCAGGGACACCGCGCGTGGCCTGGATGAATACCTGATAGTTGGAGAAAGGTACTGCGAGCTGGAGAAGAGAAAGCTTGTCTGAAAGCTTAGCAAGCTTGTTCGTATGCAAGCTCAGGGTTTAGCGAATGGCAGGCCATACAAATAGGCCAGAAGTCGTGGCAGTGACTGGGGGAGTCGATATCCCTCAGTCATGGTTGACTCCGTGAGATCTGGATCGCGAGCTCATGAAGTCCAGTGGATCCCGATGTACTTACAGTCCGACCTCTTATTGCTTGGGGTTGCTTTTTGTATGGCAGTTTTCCGATCACGCATCGTTTTATGATGATTGGAGGTAACAACAAGGGTATCCTGTTGATACGGACTGTCAAAAAAGTGATCTAGATGGAGAACATAAGTAGCGAAACAGTTGAGCAAATAAGTAGGAGAGGTGCTAGACCCAGTAAACTCAAGATCTCGAAGCGTGGCTGCAGCGAAGCTTTTGTGTTTTGCCGACATATACTTGCACTCCGCTGAAAGTTATATATACGTGGTTTCGGCATTTCTGAACATCACAAAAGGGGAAAGATTCGCAAGTTTGGGCTTGCTCAGCCATGCTGTCGATGGTTTTTGATCTGCGTAGAAGCAGTGAGGTGATGGAAACAAGTTGGCTATGATGACCAGGCCGACCGCGATGCAAAATGGTTGATGATGACGACTGCCTCCCGATATTCATGGACCGCTCGGACGCGGCGATGGCGTTGCTCAGCGTATCAGTCAGGTCAGGCTGTTGGTTAGATATATGCGTCGCTCTCCGATCAACTACATGCAAGCCCTCGTTGCGCAATTTGATAATAACTATCGCGACGAGGAATCGAGTTGCGTGGTCACCACAACGCCAAGAGGTCGATTTTGTTGTGACTGCGAGAGAATCCCGTCGGTGTCGAGTTTGCCCGCATCTCCAAAGTGCGCGGGACCGCGCCATACAAGTTGACTGATCAGACTCATGGCAGCAGCCCGGCATCACTCACGTTACTCCGACAAGCAAACTGATCTCTGTACCTCCATGAGTCGCAGAAGATGATGTACACCGTCAAATTGCGACCGAAGAAGCGGAAGAAAGCTGACAGAAGCGCCAAGACTTGCGTGATCGAGCCAAATTCTTCGTCGATAGCCCGCTTAGGAAGGTCGCTGTTCTTACTCCCTTCTGTCGTCTTTCTTCTTCATACCTGCTGCTGTTTGAAATTCGCGTGCGTGTAAATATCTTTTTGCTAAAGTTTTGTGTTTGCACGCGACGAGGATCTGAAGACTTGTGGAATTGCCGCCACTTGGAAGTCTTGCGCCGCGATCGGATCAAGGGAACAAGTTGAAGTGGACGACGACGTAGAAAGCGGGGAGATTGACGCGGGTGTAGATTTTTGTTATGTCGGCGGCGAGGGCGGCTTTGCTTTCTGCGTCTTGGAAGACAGTGGGTGGGTGGTAGATTTGCCAGAGAGGCATTGTTGCTAAGGTTTGTTGATTGAAGTTGAGGCTCAAGTGTTGTTGGTTTAGTGTACCGCGTTGGTGGTAGTAAACACGATGATGTTGATGAGATTGATGAGGTTTGTATATTGCTGGGAAGTGGCTCTATAATGTGGTGTTATATAGCTTGTCAATGACGACGATTAGTGAACTCAATGTCGTTTCAGCTTTGGCGATTACTGATGTCCCTCCTGCCGCGGCGGCAAGGTGGATACCGCTACAACGATTAGTGCTATCGTATCGTGCCATGGCTTACGTTTCTCCGTCGTCGGCGTCAAGTGTATCATCAGACTGAACAAATAGGGGTCACCTGAGAATGATGGTATGATTTCGAAGAATGTGTGGTGTTACTCAGGCAGCAGATATGTTTCGTCAGGCCACGAATGCTCAGAGGGTCCACGGTGGAATAGTGGGGATGTGCTGATTGTTGAGTCAACAATTCTGCCAAGATCCGACCGGAGCTCCCTCCGTGCCGGCCTTGCATTACTCATGCCACCAACGGAGGCGGGGCATCTCAGCTTCAATCCTGCTTGCCAGCCCGCGTCCAGCTTCCGCCATCCCGGCTGACATATCACTCTCTTGCTGACCACCATTAGCCTGATACTCCTTGCAGCGAAGGATTCACCCCGGCCAACGCAACACCCATGTTGTCTTACAATGTATGGTTACAAAGCAAGATGTGATACTGGACGCCTTAAAATGTCTGAAGGGTAGATATAATGGCATGGTCGCACCTCTCAATCATCCAGCATCAAACATCATTCCTGATCATCCAACTGTCAAAGAAATGTCAAAGTCTCTTGTTTTTATCACCGGCGCCACTGGCTTCATTGGTGCTGAAGTCGTTCCCCAAGCCCTTGAAGCAGGCTACCGTGTCCGTCTCAGTATCAGAAAGCCAGAGCAGGAGGCCATTATCAAGGAACGCTATCCCAAATATGTCTCCGACATCGAGACCGTTGTCATTCCAGACATCAGTAAGCGCGAGCCCTTCGAGACTGCTCTGAAGGATGTCGACTATGTCATCCATCTTGCATCACCGGTCCCTGGAAAAGGAATAGACCTGGCAGAGGACTACATCAAACCCGCCTTGAACGGTACTGAAGCAATCCTCTATGCGGCGCTCAAGTTTCCCAAGATCAAGACTATAGTTGTAACCTCATCTGTTCTTGGTATAATGCCGATCGAGGTTCCTTTGAACATTGACAAGGTCGTCAAAGGTAAGGCATATCCATATGTGCGGACCAGAACAGACTAATGAAATCCAGAAAACACTGGAGAGGTGTTCCCGGTAGACATCAACACAAAAATCGAGGATCCATATAGCCAGGACGGTCAGAGCTTGATGTATCGTATCTCGAAGGTCGCAGCTCACCAGGCCACTCGCGACTTCCTCGAAAGAGAAAAGCCAGGTTTCAAGATACTCACAACCCACCCAGTGTTTGTAATCGGTAAGAGCAGAATCCAGAGCTCGGCCGAACAAGTCGATCTGGTCAACAACATGTTGTGGTCAACCATTCAGAACGGAAACCCAGACACTCCCTCGCTCTGGGTCGATGTCAAGGATGTCGCTGCCGCTCATGTCAGAGCAATCGACTGCAATGCCCCTTCAGGTACCGAGTTCATACACTCTGGCCCCTCTGTCTCGTGGGAAGAGATTGCAGAGTTTGCGAAGCAAGAATATCCTCAGCTGAGCAAACTCGAAGCAAATTTCGAGGGTCCCGTTACAGGAGCAGAGACTGTGAACGTGAAGAAGTATCTTGGTATGGATTGGCGTCCCTGGAAGCCAACAATGAGAGAGGTGATCGAGCAGCAGTTGAGCTTCCAAGGTCAAGGCTCGAAGTAGAGTGTGGCTGTGGGGAGTATCTGTAGTCTTCGAAGCATATGATTTCATCAATAATTTGATAATACAAATTGTTTGAAGCACTTCGAACAAGCATTTCGTGAACGCATCTGTCACATGCTGTGGACGAAGCAATCGAAGCCGGCTTCATCAAAAACCATCGCATTGGGCCTAATCTCACACTTGGATTGACACTCTTTGCATGCTCTGGAAGGTCGCGGCAATGACTTGTGATGCCAAGATAGCAGGGCCCTGACCGAGGCAGACCGAGAGGTGCATAAGGACTAGTCAATCATCAGCAAGAAATCATTCGAACTCATGGTCATGGTCGGTAAGCTTACTGTGTATGAGTCTGTTCTCATCCAGAACCCATCTCTTGCCTTGGAAATCAAAGTGACACGGTAAAGTCACAACATTACCCTTCGAATCGACTGATTGTCTCAGCTGACCGTTCCAGACAAAGTAGTTCTCAATATCTCGCGGTGTCATGTATGGATCATCCTCAGTATCGAGTTGTCCAGAACTCATGAGTTTCTCAGCCTCCAGGTCTTGCACGATTCCCGAACGTGCTCCAAAGCTGAAGCTTGGATAGTTGTGATACTCTAGTTCGCCGAAGTTATCTCTGCTCAAGGCCGCAGTCAGTGATCTGCGAGTCACTTCTGGAGAGAAGCGATCGAAGTAAGCACCGAAAGCTCTCTCTATGGCGGATTGGTGCTTTTTGGTGTCTGCGAGTATGCGCAATGCCGCTTCCGCACATCGTCGCCAGAGTCTCTTAGCAAAGGTCGGTCCACGGATGGGCGTGTATGATGGTGGAACAGGCTGTTGAACGAGCTGGGCGGCAGGGCTCGACGGTCCATCTGAGAAAGTAGATAATGGCATGTATGGCACATGATCATCCAGGACAGCTGTGTATCCGAGCGGCCAGACCTGGCCAAATGTATAGCCCAAGGACCCAGACATCGAATCCGGAGTAGGAGAGCGCCTTGTCGTACTGTTGAGTTGTGAGAAAGGGAAGGCGTCTGGCATGTCTATTGACAGCAGATCGTTGGATGCTCCTGGGAAGAAACTCTCAAGTGTCGATGGAGACAAAGGAGTCAGCAATTCTCCGACGATACTATTGTCTCGAATGATTCCACCCATATAAACTTGGCCGCTCAGAGCAGGTACTTTTTCGATATCCTGTTGGTAGTTCGTCGTGTCTGGAGTGATGATCTCATCGGTGACCGGTGAATCGTTGAGGGATTCCAGACGAGCGATGGTCTCTTTAGCATCTGCGAGCTGTTTCCGAAGATCTTCAATCTCGCTATTCGCGTCTTTGAGCGCATCCATCTTGCGCTGTCGCAAGCGTCGCTGGGCCTCTCTCAGTTGTGCTTTGCGTTTGAGCTCGCGTGACTTCTGGCCATCTGTCGCGGCACTTGCATCCATATTGTCGGCACAATTTCTGTTCTTGCTATACTGTGTTTTTACACTTCTTGTCGAGGATTGTAGAGAAGAAAAACAAGTCGTGCGTGCTTCGTCAGCAAAGGAAGTCGAGGGTTGGAGGGGCTCTTGTCGCGCCGCTGCGCCCCGGCTTATATACTTTTAGGGCAAGAAAGTAAAACAGATGCGCCTGTTCTAGACAATGCACACCGTTTTAATGAAACTCGATCTACTGTACGATGACCTGTCAAACATAATATACCACATATCATAATCATCACATCTGATTGTCAGAGGTGCCTGCCTCTCTGCCTTCTCAACACACTCCTGGTGCAGTGCTAGTCTCTCCATTCACACAACAACACCGGAAGCTGCATGCTCCTTCATAGCCTTCTGATCAGCCTTGTACTGCTTCCTCCACTCTTCAGCATACTTGACACCGAACCCATGTTGGAAGACCTCTCTAACCTCCTCCAGTGTCATATTAGAGGCTTCAGGGAAGCAGAAATAAACAAATACCAGTCCAGCAGTACACAATACAGCATAGAAGCCAAAGGTTCCACTCGGGGTCATGCCCTTCATCATAGAGAGGAAGGTAGATGAAACGACAATGTTAGGACCCCAGTTGAATATATTGATAAAAGTCGTTCCCATCGCACGAACTTCCATGTTGAGGAATTCGTTGGCTTGCCAGGGTACACAGCCCAGACCAGCGGCATAAAAGGCCACGAACAGGATCATGGAGACAAGCACCACATATGCCGGCCACCCAATGTTGTCATCAGTGAGTTTAAGGGTCTTGAGGTCCAGAGGGATGTAGTGGAAGCAGACGGCGGCAAGAGCAAGGCAGAGAGGCATGCCCCACATGGTCCAGAGCAAAATTCGACGACGGCCAACACGATCGATGATGAAGATGGAGAGGACGGTGAAGACCCAGTTGACCACTGCGACAACAGTACCTACTGCAATGGGATTGCGAAAGCCGACAATGTCGAAGAGGGTAGATGAGTAGTACATGAGTGTGTTGAAACTGTTCGGATTTGTCAGTGGACATGCTGAAGAAGGATACGCTGCTAGGAACATACCCGCAGAATTGCTGGAAGAACATCAAACCGCAAGCAGCGGTCAAGGCACGGAAGTTAGCTGGGATAGTGAACAAATATTTGATGGCCTTGCGAGATGAAACCTCTTCATTCAGAGCTTTTGACGCGTTAACACCATGCTCGATTGAGAGGACCTTGTCTGCAATCTGCTCTTCAGTGCCTTGAGGGTAGATCTTTCTCAAGACAGCGATACACTCTTCGCGCTTGCCGTGAGCCATCAATTGACGGGGAGATTCGGGACAGAAGAACAGGAAGCAGCCTAGCAAGATCGACGGTATGGCGCCTAATCCGATCATGTATCTCCAGCCGTGTTCTACTTTGTAAAAAGCAGCAGCAAATGCATATGCTAGGACTGAACCGGTTCCCAAGAAGATCATGTCGATTGAGATCATGCGACCACGATCTAGATGGCACAAGTCAGTACAGCTCTCGTTTTCGCCCTGATAGGCAACTCACATTTTGCAGGAGAAATCTCCGCAATGTACAAGGGAATAATCATTGCGGCGGATCCAACACCGAGTCCTATCAGGAATCGGCCGACACACATCTGAGCAATGGTGTAGGATGTAGCTTGTACAATGGCACCAACGGTGAACAACACCGAAGCAAACCAGATACTAGGCTTGCGGCCATACCGATCACTGGTCAATCCAGCGATGATGGAGCCAACAAATGCTCCAGCAGCGCATAGCGCAGTGATAGCCTCTTTTTCGTGGTCTGAAACAGGCCTTCCGTTGAGGTCATTGCCGAGGACGACGAGGACGCCAGATATGACACCAGTGTCGTCTGACTTGATATCAGTCATGCCCTACAACGGCAAGCACGATGGAATACTCACAGCCAAAGAGTGAACCGCCGATAGCAGTGGCGGTAGCGCAAAGCCAGACGAAAGGTCCTGGCTTGGTGTCTTCGATAGAGTCGAGGTTGCGTTCCTTGTCATAGCTTTCGGTGACTGTAGCGTTCTTCATTTCGATGAACTCCATCTCCATGTCACCACCCTTGGGCTTTTCGGACGACATGATAGAGAATATAGGTGATGGTCTGGAAACAAGGTTATAGCGTTGGATGATGTTCTTTGAGCGAGTCCAGCTCAAATCAATGCGTGGTATTGATCCATCTGTGGGGGATCGCTCGACCATTTATGTATCTTCGCATCTTGACCCATCATATGATCAGAGTTTGTCAAGATCCCCGCATCCCCCATTGTCTCAAGGCTTGCAAAAGCCGATAGCATGCGGCGAGCACGAGCATTCTACCAGTATTGGCGTTAGGGTTAGATACAGCCGCCACACGAAAAGCAACAGCAGGAGTTGTAGGTTCATCCTGTGGGTAGTCCGGGGCCGGTTATCCCGGTCTGGGGTACTGTGCGGGGATTGGCCATCCAATTGGAGACGTGAAAATGCTGCTAATAGGTACAGCTGTGGTGAACCAGGTCTTGTGTCGAGGTGTTTCGTAAAAGGCGCTTCCAATTCGGCCCGGAGATACGCTAGGACTAATGAGGATATTGGGAAAGTCATCCTCCGATGCCGTACCTTCAATACCTCGATGCAACCAGAGTGGCAATATCTTCTCCATGTGATACAATGGGCTGCTCATGTTCAAGTATTGCTTTAGCAGACCTTCCAAAGAACCATGTATAGCTTTCATCGGTGTTTCTGGCGTTGTTGAATAAAGTAGCATGAGGAGAATTAATTTCCCAAAGTGGTGGCAATATCTTTCCACATGGATACTCAAAAGCGAGAATAACGTCACATACATCCTTCACGCAGTACGTTGCTCTGATGCTGCTTCTTATATACCGACTCGGTGTTTGATCCCAAGCCCAGCAAGGTGTTCGTTGGAGATATCGCATACTGCCTGTGCCTAGTCAAAGCCGTCCAGGTCGCCGGCTTTGCCAGCCCGAGGATCAGATCACCTCGTACCACCAGCCTCATGATGCTGGAGGGGGCAGAAGGGAGTCCGCCACGCGAGCGTGGCCAGTGTAAGTCCTCTAGCATCAGGAGATGACTCTCCAGAATGTCTAGCAGAAAACGATATGACAAGACACTCACCAGCACCGTCGAGTTACGTCACTTCCGAAGCAACAACGATCCCAAACATACGGCTGAAAAGCGGCTCCAGATCTTGCAAGTCATTCTCTCTGAATTGCTGCTTTGCGAAGGCTTCGTATCCGCTCGTCGCTGGACTTCGTTCTGGCCACATATAGCTGATGCGTAGCTATTGACCATCAATAGAGTAGACGCGGCGAAGGTTCGAGACGCCGGCGACCCAGCGACCGGTCTGGAGGATCGGGCACAACCAGCTCCGATTCAACCAGCCTTGGTCTCTTCCAATCTTGCCCTGCTGAAGGTCCGAGTAAAGCGGAGTCAGCTATCCGTCAGCTCGATCGGCGCTGGTGATGGTCAGATCCAGGTAGTGTCCTCGCTTTGGGTTTCTTAGGCAGTCACCGGTCTCCTGCACACTCATCTCCAACCTCCAATCATGGAGCAAGCCTCTTCCGAGAAGCGAGGGAGTCACCCCAGTCGCGTTCTCGTCTTCGTTGGCACTATCGGTTATGCAGCACCTGAGGCTTTGCATAGTAATCCTTACCGAGGCGAAGAACAAGACGTGTGGCGATCTCGAGTGTGAGTTGTGCCTTTGTTATACCTTCCGCAACGAACTAGACCGATTGAGCTGACATCAAGCGGTTGGGTCGCAAAGTTTTCTTGTTCAACTTCCCCTCACTCAGAACTTCTCGCAGGTCCCTTCTGCTCTTCTCACTGCTACTTCATAGATGATATGCTGAGCAGTCATCTTGCTGCTATGCTATCAGAGGCTGTGATGTGCCGGTTTATGCCAAATCGTGCACATAGTGTCGTCGAATAGTTGTGACAGCGGTCCTTTCTGATACCTTCTTTGGGTTTCCGCTCTCCTCAGAGTATTCAAGCGGTTACAGTCGGACCGCCTTCAGAAACATGCATTGGTTCAGAATGGTAATGGGCAAGGTGTCCAGAGTGTGGGAGAACGACACGAAGAGCGGATGTCGAATTTCTTCTCGTATGGCCTCAGGTATATCCTCGAAGTAAGCTGCCGTCTTATCACGTCCTCATCTCTATGCTCCAATTTCTGGGAAGGTCGTCAGTGATGGAGTCGAGGTGTGTGGAGATCAGAAGCAAGCGGATGCGGGCCGGTGGTGGAGAGTCGAAGCGCTTCGAAGCCGATGTCGGAGAAGCTGTGGGCGCCCCGCCGTCGTGTGGGAAAGTGTAGAGATGAAAGTTGGACTTGGACATTCAGTCTCACACAACAACACACACACAACTCAACATGCCTTCATATAACATTGTCGTCTTCGCCGGTGAGTACCAGCAGTACAAGGAGGCAAAGAATTGAACAAGGCTAACTCCTGACAGGTGACCACTGCGGTCCTGAGGTACGACTGCACCTATGACATAACCGCTGGCAAATTTACTTACATACAGTCGCACACAGGTTACAGCTGAGGCTATCAAGGTACACACGCACTTGAACACAGAGGTATAGTGGCAGTAAACTCATGCGACGCACAGATCCTCAAGGTGATTGAGAAGGAGGCCAAGGACATTTCCTTCAACTTCAACGAGCAACCGCTTGGTGGTGTACGTCTCCTCACTCGTTCTTGTCCACGATCAAAGCTGATCTTCTACAGGCTTCAATCGACGCACACGGCATCCCCCTTACCGACGAGGCCCTGAACGCCGCCAAGTCAGCCGATGCCGTTCTTCTCGGTGCCATCGGCGGCCCTGTACGTTTTCCAGAAAAATGCGTGGTTGGCATGGTCTGACAAGAAATAACAGAAATGGGGCACTGGATCAGTCCGTCCTGAGCAAGGTCTCCTCAAGTTGCGCAAGGAGATGAACACATTCGGCAACCTCAGACCCTGCTTCTTCGCCTCCGACTCGCTCATCGAGGGCTCACCACTCAAGGCCGAAGTCTGCCGTGGTGTCAACATCAACATTGTCCGCGAATTGACCGGTGGTATCTACTTCGGTGACCGCATCGAGGACGATGGTTCGGGTTACGCCATGGACACTGAGCCCTACTACCGCTCCGAAATCGAGCGCATCACCCGTCTCGCCGCCAACCTCGCTCTCGCCGAGAATCCCCCAGCTCCCGTCTGGAGTTTGGACAAGGCCAACGTCCTCGCCACCAGCAGACTGTGGAGAAAGGTCGTTACTGAGGTTATGGAGAAGGAGTTCCCTCAATTGAAGCTTGGTCATCAGCTCATCGACAGCGCTGCTATGATCATGGTCAAGAACCCTCGTGCTCTGAACGGTGTTGTTGTCACCAGCAACTTGTTCGGCGACATCATCTCCGACGAGGCTTCCGTCATTCCCGGCAGCTTGGGTCTGTTGCCCAGCGCTTCGCTCAGTGGTGTCCCTGATGGCAAGAGCAAGTGCAACGGTATCTATGAGCCTATTCACGGTATGCTTCTCCAGCCCTTCTTCATCCACTCTTACTGATGACTCTCTGCAGGTTCCGCACCCGATATCTCCGGCCAGGGCATCGTCAACCCCGTCGCCATGCTCCTCTCAGTCGGCATGATGCTCAAGTACTCCCTCCAAGAGCCCGAACTCGCCAAGTCCGTCGACGAGGCTGTCAAGATTGTCATCGAGCAAGGAATCAAGACCGGCGATATTGGCGGCAAAGCAAAGACCGCAGAGGTCGGTGACGCCGTTGCCAGCGAGTTGGCCAAGATCCTCAAGAAGTAAAAGAACGAGATATACGCCGCAGTCACGAAAGATATAAAAAGCAAGGATTTAGATACGACAAACAGCGAATGAATATTGAATTATGATCTTCTACACCGAGTTCGACTTAGCGCCAATCGATATGTCGAATACTCGGTATTTGGGCCAAAGCAACTGACTTTGTGGTACCTTCCAGTTTGCAGGAAATGATCATCGTCAACACTCCTCCCCACCTCTTGCATCATGTTCAAAACACTCCATCCTCGAAATAATCATCGCTTACCCGAAACTAACAACTACTTCCTCCAATCACCACCGAGCTGACATCAAACCAATCTCATAGCTCAACAATCATGAATACATGCATTACAGCATATCAGAAACCCCTTTGACTAACGATCAGTGCTCCTTGCAACTCAGAGACACAAAGGACACCAAGAATCGCGTTAACGTTGGCGGTGATTCGTTCTTTGGAAAGATGAATATGGACGATTGAGTCATGCGAAATCGCGTATAAGAAATTGAGAAAACTTGACAACGCTAGACAAAGCAGTATATACGCCCAGTTACGAACGGGGAAAATGTCAGAATATCAAATAACTTGTATGGCAAAGGACCATCACAATCGTGCCTAGTAGACGTAGTAAGTCTGAGTAAGAGGCAATTCAGTCGACGGCTCAGCCTCACAAACCATACCATCAGCCTCGACAGTCTGTAAAAAGTCAGTAACTTACACTCTCCAAACCTCATCGTCAACGCAAGGGAAAAAACTCACATAACTCTCAGCATCAACCTTCATCTTCGGCTTGACATCATTAAACTTCATATCCGACTTGCCCACATTCCTACAATTCTTGACCGCCTCCACTCGTTTCTTCAACCCATATTTCTCTCTTACGCCTTTTTCTTTCGCAGCTTGAGAGACGAAACAAATACTGTTATGAGACACCGAAGCACCAAACATTGGTCTCATCATCATGGGCTCAACAGTAGGGATACTGGCATTAGCATCGCCCATTAAACTGTAAGCCACCATACCTCCCTTGATGACTTGATTAGGTTTGGTGCCGAATTTGGCAGGGTCCCAGAGAACGAGGTCGGCGAGTTTATTGACTTCGATGCTGCCGATTAGGTGAGACATTCCCTGTGCGATGGCTGGGTTGATGGTGTATTTTGAAATATAGCGCTTGACGCGGAAATTGTCGGCACCGGTGTTGGCGTCTTCAGGCAGGTAACCTCGTTGTTGTTTGTTTTTGTGGGCGGTGTTCCAGGTGCGGAGGATTACTTCTCCACAGCGGCCCATGGCTTGAGAGTCTGAGGACATCATGCTGATGGCGCCGAGATCGTGGAGAACGTCTTCGGCGGCGATTGTCTCGGCGCGGATGCGAGATTCGGCGAAAGCGACGTCTTCGGGGATGTTGCGGGACAGATGGTGGCATACCATTAGCATATCCAGGTGTTCGTCAAGGGTGTTGTTGGTGTAGGGGCGTGTTGGGTTGGTACTAGAGGGCAAAACGTTTTCGTGCTCGACGACGGAGATGATGTCGGGAGCGTGACCACCTCCTGCTCCTTCAGTGTGGTAACTGTGGATTGTGCGGCCTTTGAATGCTGCGACGGTGGTTTCGACAAAGCCGGATTCGTTGAGGGTGTCGGTGTGGATGAGGGTTTGGATGTCGTGTTCGTCGCAGACACTGAGGCAGGTGTCGATGGCTTTGGGGGTGGTGCCCCAGTCTTCGTGCAGTTTGAGACCGCATACACCTGCTTCGGCTTGTTCGCGCAGAGGGCCGGGTTCACTGTCGTTGCCTTTGCCGGTTATACCTACGTTGAGCGGCAGGATGTCGGTAGCTTGGAGCATACTCTCAATCAACCATGCGCTTGGTGTGCAGGTTGTGGCGTTGGTGCCAGTGCTGGTCCCTTGTTAGCAGCTTGCCGCAGTATTCTAGTGCTCAGGACTCTTACCTTGGCCCAGTGCCACCTCCCAGAATAGTTGTGATTCCAGAAGCAAGCGATTCAGGGGCTTGCTGAGGACAGATGAAGTGGATATGGCTGTCAAAGCCGCCATACGTGACAATCTTCTTCTCAGCAGCAACGACATCAGTATTGGAACCGATAACCATGTTAGAGTCAACACCATCCATGATATCCGGATTACCAGCTTTGCCAATTCCCACGATAATGCCGTTTTTAACACCGATATCAGCCTTATAGATACCAGTGTAGTCAACAATCAGAGCATTGGTCAGGACCAAATCCAAGCAGTCGATATCTGCGCGTCCAGAGGCTTGACCCATGCCATCGCGAATACTCTTGCCACCGCCAAAGGTGCACTCATCGCCATACTGAGTGCAGTCTTTCTCGACTTTGATCCACAGATTGGTCGCACCCAGGCGGACGATATCACCAGTGGTAGGGCCAAACATGGAGATGTAGGCTTCGCGCTCAAGGGTGAATACGTCAAGGTGAGCAGAATCGCCAGCTGGCTCCGGAGTATGGTGGAATCCACCCTTCTGCAGTTTCTCAACAAGAGTTTCGGCAATTTTAGCATCATGGAGAGAACCGGTAGCAATACCATTACCACCCTTGATGACCTGGTTGCCGCCGATTTGGACGAGGTTGACTGTCTTGGTGTCTCCAGGCTCGAAACGCACAGAGGTTCCAGCAGCAATATCCAACCTGTATCCCAGGGCCCTGACACGATCAAAGTCCAGGAGAGGATTGGTCTCGACAAAGTGGTAGTGTGATCCAACCTAACAGTGTTAAAGCTGGCTCGCTTTTTGTCTTCCGTCACAATGACCTACCTGAATGGGACGGTCTCCTTTGCTGACAACCTTCAATTGTATCCTCTTTCTATCCTTGTTGAGGACAATCTTGCCATTCTTGAGGGGTATAACTACACCAGGCTGATTCTCTTGAGCGTATGCTGAAGCATCGGCATGAGGGAAGATGTCTTTGTCGGGTACAGGCAAGAAGCTGCCATACAGGGCTTTCTCGAGATCGCCGTCATCCGAGCTGATAGGGTGGTGGACGGTGACCAGGTAGGTACCAGAGGGAAAGGTTCCTTCTACTTGCATCTCGGCTAGTGAGGCAACTACGGGCGGTAGAACATGGCGGCGGCCGAGAATAGTCTTGCCCAGGGACATGAGATCTGCCACCGAGTGGTTGCCATCGCGGATAAGCTATCGTAACGCGTTACTTTGGTCTGAAGCCTGGTTGAAGGGGACGGAGATTAGACGAACTTCCTGGAGGACGCTTGCGATCAGAGCCTAGCCCTACGGTCAGTGACTATATTCTGTGCAGACGTAGTGGCAGCAGCATACCGTCGCTTCGGTCTGGTTCAGCTTGACACCGCGTGCCAATCTCCGCTGTGCAAGCTGGCCGACCTGCGAAATGACCAGCTTATCGATCTGCGAACAATCATCGTATTAGAAGAACAGTAGCACATGAACAGTCTTGCGAGGTTGCATACCTCTTTCGGAGTCAAATGCATTTTCGTATGACGACCTGAATGGCTAACGACTCGAGTCATCCGTAAGGTTGACACATCAAAACTTCCCCGCTTTGGCCTTGGCAGTGCTATACAGCTATCATGTGCACCTACCTTCCCCCATGCTCGTTACTATTCGTTATCAGCTTTATCGATATCTGCAAGAAATTACATCTCTCACGGCCTAGTCAGTATCTTGTACAGATTGCGCAATGTCTTAGATATCGTTTAGATGGACGCATTGAGCACTCTCATTTACTTGCAATCGATATACTGCTTGACCGTTTCTGGGGAAATGATGCACACACTACCATGGTCACGCTGCAACACACCGATGAGAACTGGAGATAGAGAACGTAGAACATATGGACATCTCGGAAGATGACTAGACGTTCGTCTCGTAGGTTTAGTGATCAGGTGTGCTTCATGATACTGGATAAGGATGCATCTGTATACATGGCCAGGGTCATCCAAGTTACTAGCATATTTTTAGCATCTTGATTGACACTCACACATCTTTACCAAGAGACGAAGCGACATGCTAGTCTTGGTTGCAGAGATGCTCTCGTACAAGCGGAAGCGACTGCTGACACCTCCTCACGGCCTTCAAGTCTCAAGAGTTTCACCGTCCACTGCACGATCGAGTTCCTGAAACTCCAATGTCGTCCAACGGCTCTGAGCATGTCAAAAAAGACACCTTCTAGAAAGACGGAACGTCATTCCACCGCCGCCTGAACCACAAGGGCAAAGTTTGCAAGAAGCGGTACGCCTTGTCGAAGGTTGGCACTCGCATATGGCGCCTGTCTTGGTTCTGCCAGTGCTTTGACAGGCTTCGAGGCCTCCAAAGGAGACACAATTTCCCTTTATCGACTCCAATACTACGAGGCGAGCTCGCTGGGACAAGACATCATGATTCATGATAGACATCGGCTTGCCGAACCTCATTCCTTGCTGTCAAAAGATTTGATGTCCACCATCCGACGACCATCGCGTGGTTCTCTGATCGACTCTGCAGCCAAACATTGCGAATCTGCCTTGGCAATGGACCATCATCCCGAGACAGGTTGATCTCAATTTCTGTTGCCCGGAATAGCCATGGTTTGACGGAGCGGCTCCCTGCAGGCTTCTTTTTCAATATTGTTGCTTGGCCGGCTGCCTCGTTTGGCGTTGCCTTGCCGTATTTCGAACCAGAAACTGCTCTCTCCCATGGAACATTGGATACGGTAGAAGGACTCTGTGCATGACGGCATGTTCAGGTACATGAAACATTTGTGTCAGGGCACTTTGCCACACAACGCGCGACAGACCTGCCAACAGATTCTAGCGAGGTTGGTGGTTTATGCTCACAGATGGCTGAACCAGGCAGAGACATGTTCCCGAAGCACGAGCCCTTGCGATAAAGTATGTTTCTCAGCTGAGCCTGGCAGGGCGCTTCGGGGAAGACGGACTGCAAAAGCTCCCTGGTTGACCGCTGCAACAAAGTCAGCAGCTGACTTTGTTGATTAAATGCATGATACCGGGAGCTTTTGGAAGCAGCATTGTTTTGGAGGGTACTTTGTGTGTGTACATATCTCAGGAGGAACCAAAACGTTGCCGCATGTGATTTTGGCACATGTTCGTTTCAGGGCCTCGACGCGGAGAATAGAGTTCGACCGACCAGCCGCCCTCGCATGCCGCTTCCGCCGCCATGCAAGTGATGGTTAAAGCCCTTGTGAATCTTGTCAAAAAGTCTCGTTTGTTGCCATCCGATATTTTGAGTTGCTCCGTGTTGCTGCACAGCATGTCTGCGATCAGCACATACCTATCCAAATCGTCATCTCAAGGCCGTTTCGTCAGATCCGACAATTGCGGATGTTGACAAACAGGACGCAATACCCGATAGATGGCGACGACTCTTTAATCTATTTGAAGTGATCAAGGCAACAATGTGACGTCGATCGTCAGCACGATCTTATTCGCGATGGCAGCGAAGTGGGCCAGACGAACGGCGGCTCGCGAGCTTACACCAGACCGTGCAAGCATCATCCGAGTAAGAGAAAGCAACCGGGTAGGTAGGAAAACAAGGGCAGAGTGAGGAAAAGAAGGGCGAGCGAGATTGGTAGGACAACATCTGAAACGATGCAGAAAGCTATCGCTGGACGCCTGGTAACGGTGGGAAAACGAGGGGACTGAACAGATGGGTACCGAGACAGAAACAGAGAAAGCAAAACGGGCTGTATGGAAGGGCAAGAGGTGCAAAAATGGTTCGTAGACAGGTGGTTTGGATGAGTGGATAGACAGCGGTCAAACGAAGTGTCTCGGAGAGTCGGAGACGGGCATCTATCGATATTTGGATTGGACGATCTCTGTAGAGGCGCGCTATGGATGGGTTAAATTTGGGACTTGGCTGGACAGAGCCGAGATGCAGGCGAGTTAGGGGGAGTTGATAAACAACACACGGGAAATGTTATCTAGCGCACCTCAAAGACTGGCCTCGATGGACACAGCAGGAAATGCGATATTATAACACGAATCTATATGATCAAGACACGGCTGATGCATTGTGAATGCTTGCAAAAAGCGTGAACAAGTGTAGCTTGTAGTGCGAGTGGGAACAATTGTGTGTACTACAATTATGCTAGTCTGTGTATGTTGATAACATGGCAGAGATGGTGGTGTTGAATAGCATTCTCGGTGCGATTGATAGTAAGACGGTTGTGGTAAAGGGGCTTGCGGGACGAACAAACAAAGAACGGGTCGGGATTTTGAGTTTACATTATCAGAACATGCCAACGGGTTTTGGTCGAGAAGTGAGACGTCCTCTGTGCTCGCCTGTAGGCTACTACTCGTGGTGCTGCTGTTGGGTCATCCTGTCGTCGACTCGCCGTGCTCTTGTCTCTTGCTCGTTCTCTGGATCGAAGTCATCGCGCTGGGTGCCCAAGGCTTTGTATTAACGCTCAGACCTTTGTTCGCGCTTTCCGCTTTCTGCCAGTGAAATTAGCTGCTAGCGGATCGAAGCTGCGTTTCATCACAGTCCAGTTTGGGGGCCTCTGAGAGCGATTCTCGTGCCTGGTTTTGAGAGTCGTGTAGCTCACCGCCCACGCGCTTTTCCTATCATCACACGCATCCATCCATCCAACCTCGTCCCGGTCGCAACTCCTCTCCCCGGTCGACCGCGCCGACAACGAGCCATTCGACAGCGCTCCACCTAACTTGACGTGCGCCCTGCCCGCCGTCGCCTATCCTCAACCATAGAATGTCGTCGGCCGCCATTCATGCCGTCGCGCCACAGCATTTCCAGTCTTCGCCGAATCCCTCGCCCTCATCTGCGCGCAGGCCTCAGAGCCAGAGACCCCCGACAGCCAGTGGTCTCTCTCACTTCGACAGTCCCTCTGCCGCAGCCGCCCGCCAGGTATCTTCATCCTCGACCAACGCTTCGCCCAACCACCGAAAGATCTCTGCCGCCTACGACTCGATGGAACCTGCCATGCCTCAACAGGATTACACATCTACTCACCCTCACCTCAACGCAGATAGCCCTTCCCAGGCCCGCCGGAAAGACATGGACCCAAACTCGTCGCCGAGACACATGATTCCCGACACTCTTCCCCGTGAGGACAGTGCCATCCTGAGCAGGTTGGTCATCGACGATCCGCAGGCCGACGTCGCTCGCGAGAGAGCCCGTGTCGCCGAAGCACAACCTATGTCCGCCAACCACCACGAGTCCTCAATGTCAACAATGGAAGCCGAAGAGGCTGCTGCACCCCGCCGTCGCCAGGAACACCTCAAGTCGAGTCACCCTAGAAAGGAGACCAAGTTCGGAGAGTACATTCTGGGCCAGACGTTGGGAGAGGGAGAGTTTGGCAAGGTCAAGATGGGTTGGAAGAAAGAGGGAGGAGTCCAGGTCGCCATCAAGCTGATCCGTCGTGAGACGCTCGGCAACAACCCCAATCGCCTACCTAAGATCTATCGTGAGATCTCGATTCTACGTGGACTGCAACACCCCAACATTGTACGTCTGCACGAGATGGTTGAGACCGAAAGGCATATCGGTATCATCCTCGAGTACGCATCGGGCGGAGAACTGTTCGACTACATCCTCAACCACCGCTATCTTAAGGACAATGCGGCTCGTCGGTTGTTTGCACAGCTCGTTTCTGGTGTTGGCTACTTGCATAAGAAGGGTATTGTCCATCGCGACTTGAAGCTTGAGAACCTGCTGCTGGACCGCAACCGCAACATCATCATTACCGACTTTGGTTTCGCCAACACCTTCAGTCCGGACGACGAACTCGGCGAGGACATCGAGTACAACCTGAACAACAAGGACTTTGTTACCAAGATGGGATTGGAACACCTCCAACCGACCGGTCACCGCCGCGGTGATCTCATGCAAACGAGCTGTGGTAGCCCGTGCTACGCTGCGCCAGAGTTGGTAGTTAGTGACTCTCTCTACACTGGCCGCAAGGTCGATGTGTGGAGTTGTGGTGTCATCTTGGTACGTCAACATCAATACCCACCGAGCAAACAGCGGTGAGCTAACCTTGACTAGTATGCCATGCTTGCAGGATACCTGCCATTCGATGACGATCCGGCTAACCCTGAGGGTGATAACATCAACCTCTTGTACAAGTACATTGTCTCGACGCCCTTGACTTTCCCCGAGTATGTCACGCCTCATGCTCGCGATCTCCTGCGCCGGATTCTGGTCCCCGACCCGAGAAAGCGTGCCGATTTGTTCGAGGTTGCTCGTCACAGCTGGCTGAGCGAGTACGCCCACGTTGTCGGTTTCATAACAAGCACCACAACCACCTCTGCCGACATTGTTGACGCCACTGTTTCGAACGAAGATCAATACGACGTACCATCACTCGCCCGCAGTGCATCAGTTAGAGAGCCGTCGAAACCTAGTCAGATTGCAGTTGTCGGTGGTCTTAGCAACAAGAACACTCCCGTCACCGAGACCGAGTCCAAGACACCCCGCGATGCTAAGCGTAGAACCGTCCAGGTCGAGTATGTTGCTCCTCAGTCTCAGACTGCAAGACAACCTCCAATCTCGACATCCTTGCCTACCAGTGCTGTCCTGGCACAACCTCCCTCATCTCAAGGAAGATCTCGTGCAAGAGGAGACAGCGCTTCCGGTCCCGTGGCTGCTAACCCTGCATCTTACGATCCTTCGCCCAGCTCTCAGCGTTCCCAGCAACGCCCAGCAACTCAATCCGCCATGTCGCCTCCTATCCGACCAAACCGCGAGCCTACCCGAGCAGTCACCGACTCGACTTCTTTCAATGTTGGTTCCCCTACTTCTACTTCGAGTGCTCGTCCCACGACCAGTGGCTCAAGACTGCCATCTCGTGGTAACTCTTATGGTCAACCTGCTTTGGCCACTGTTGCTGCTACCAATGTCGAAGGTCGTTTCTCCCAGCCTAAGCCCTCTGGATCTGGATACATCATCTCTGGTTCCAACTCTCAGGAAGGATCCAAGAGGAACTCTTACACAGGAAGACCAGTCAGCCAATACGCACCTGCCGATGCTCAGGTCGCTCCTCAGCAGCCTGCAGAGAGGCCAGCTCGTGGACACAAACGTTCTAACACAATGGAGAGTTTCACTACAAAGTTGTTCGGTCGCACTAATTCTCGTCGCCAATCGGCAACTGCACAAGAGATTTCCAACGCTCGCCAAGAGAGGGAGAAGTCTTCGCGCATGTACCCTCCTGTCAGCATGAAGAACCCAATGCCCCATCCCGGTGAGGATCTTCCTCGTCCCTCTACCGAGTCCTCTCGCCGTTCCTTTGGCTATAACCGCAAGAATAGCGAAACTGCTGGAGCTCGCTCATCAAGAAGATTCTCTTTCTTGCCCGTGTCGTTTTCTAGAATGAGCTTCTCCGGCGCAACTGGACCCGAAGCTGCTGATGGTGGTAGACGTGCTTCTGTTCAGGCCAATGCTGCCCGCAGTCGTCCTGCTTCCAAGCAGTCTCCCGTCATGGCATTTGGTCAAGGTAGAAGCCGTTCGCCTAGCCAGAGTACAACTGGCAGCAGTATTCCTGTCATGCCTGACATCAACGCTGAGAACCGCCGTAAGATGACTCACCAGCCTGTACGTGGTGCAACTGCACCTGATCTCACAAAGATGCAAGACTTTGTTCCTCAGCAGCAGCAACCATCTAGACAACAACCACAAGGACAGCAGTACAACAACTTCACTCCTCCTCAGAGCAGCGCTGGCCCACCAAGACAGAATAACTTCTATACACCATCCCAATCCGCAGAGTCACAGACCACTGATTCGGTCGCGCAAACACCACGACAGCAATATCCCGCCGGTTTCAATGAGACTGGTCCCGTCGCGGCTAAGCCTCAAAATCGCCAACAAGCTGTTTTGCAGAAGAACCGCAAGTTTGGGGACGCGTACGAAGGTCACGGAAATGGTGGCAGCAGTGGCGGTGCTCGACGAGTGATGGACTGGTTCCGCAAGAGAGGCAAGGACAGAAGCAACTAGGAAGGCCTATGTCCGGCTTGTTGATGTTTTTTGGGCGCTCCTCTTGACTTTGAGCAGTGTTTTTATCCTCCTTCTCCTCTTTTGGAGCATTGCTTCTTTGCATCTTCTTTTTTCTCTTTTTTCTTATACCCTTTCTTCTTTCTTGTTTCGCCCCTTCTTACTACCCTCCTCTTCTTCTTTCTTCTTTTTTGCAAACTTTCTGAACTTAATGTTAATTGCTTCCATGGGTTCATGTTCGCCTTGTTTTTCCTCTTCCTTTTGGTCAGCGCGGCGTTTCCCTTCATCTCATATCTTAAGCGACTTCTTCTTCCTGTTTATTAGCAAACGTACACTTCTTCTTTTTTGCCTTTGGGCATTGGCATCACGCTCTCGGAGGATTGTGAGAGCTGTAGGGAAGCTTCTTCTTGAAATGTATTAGTCGGTCTATTATAACAACTATTTTCTCTTCCACTGTTACCTTCATCTGTTGCAACCCGATCTCCAGTAGCTCCCCTCTTATCTGAAATTTGTTCGTGGTAGTTGGTAGAAAGTAGTCCGGAGAACCGAGGAATCCCGTCTTGGGACGATTGCTCTGACAGGTGCCGTGCATGCTACATCGATACTTGGTCAGCCGCGGACAGCACAATTCTACGCAAAGGCTTCAGACTATGGAACGGCACGCAATCCTTCAAGCTGTACGGCCGTTAAGTGTCTTTCATCCTTCTGGTCTTTTTGGCTAAAATGACTACAGCGATGGTAAATATACACGAGTCACGAGTCTCGCTTGGCACTGAGTCAAGAAGATAATTTCATTCTTGACTGTCTTTGACCTATGTCTCTTGTACTCTGGACTCAAACACAAGCCTTCATTGAATAGACTCAGTTTGTCTACGATATCCAATATGTGCGACGTGTCTCTGCTCAATCGCACAGGAATGATAGACATGACTCTTATATCGCAGGCCTGACTTTCCCAAAGTGTGGTATACCCGTTTCAAGGAGCAATCATGTGGCGTTTCGGTTTCTTTGAGAGCGATTCACGCTATGCTTCAAGTCTGCCTCGAGGTTTGGACGACCTGAAATTGCCAACCGAGTCATTTTCTTTGTTTGATGTTTCGTCGAGTATTCTTACTTAACATTCACAGTTTGCGCGTCGATGTAGTTCTCCAACCTTTTCTCTCCTCGAATAAAATAGCAATACTATCAACTGCTGTGATCCATCATCGCAACAAATTCCATACCAAGAATCAAATTACACCAACTATTCGCCAAAACAATGCATCCTCCTCTTTACCCCCTCATCGCAATCTTCTTCGCTCTATGCGTCACTGCAAAAACCGACCTCGCAGGTTGCACAAAAACAGACATCTCATCACCAGCCGGAGCCTCTTATGCTTGGATCGTACCTGGTACTGGAGAATTATGCGAGTTTCTTGACTGTGGAGGTGGCAGAGCACCTCCTAAATTGGATGTAGCTGGTTGTGCAGAGTATACGGGGACGCAAACGTATAGTCCTAGTTTCATGGCTGGGTTTACGGCTGCTGCTAAGGTTGGTGGGGGGTTGGGTGGGGGTGTGGAAGGGAGTGGGAGTCTGGGAGGAAGTGGGAGTTTGGGTGGAGACCTTGGGTTTGGAGCTGGAGCTGGAGCTGGAGCTGGAGCTGGAGCTGCGATGACTGGGTCTGCTGCTGCTACTGCTGGGGTGGATGGAGGCAATGCCAATGCTAACGACGACGGCTCGAATGTGGACCAATCGACCGTGGTCAATGCTGCTCCAACACCTACACCTACGACTCAAGCTGTTGGTTCCGATCAGGGATCCATGACCCTCTGGAGTGCAATTGGGACATCTCGTCCCGTATCGACTTCCCAAGGCCCTGCTTCCCCTAGCTCCACTGGCTCCGCTTCTGCGAAATCTGCCACTGGACTTGCAACAAGCACCGGAAACTCATCTGCTGGAGCGGCTGTACCCACTGGAAGTATGAGTATGAGTAGATCGATGATCAAGACCGTTCCAACCTTTACCAGCAGGCCCGTTGCTGATGGCGCTGATGAGAGGAAGGGTAACTACGGTACTACTTCTGCTTCCACTTCTGCTTCTCTGGTGGCATCTACTGGTGCAGCTGGGAGACTTGGTATCTTCGGTGGTGTGAGTGTTATTGCTGCTATCTTGGGAGTTTTGGTTATTCTGTGAGGGAGAGAGTTAGCTCGTCAAACAATAGCGCATTTCTAAACCTCAAATCCCCATGTCCCTCATAAGAACGACTCCCGTAGTGACGAAATCTTCTAGTTCTCAGCAGGATACACCACAACCCTATCCAAATCCGCTCCCTTTTCATCAACCCCATTGTCCAGCCCACCAATCGTAATACTGTTCATCCCCTTCCTCAACCAAACCTTCAACGGCGTGCTCATTATCACTCCCTTGTGTGTATCCCTCTGATACAGAGTCTGCATCTTATCAGTCTCGTTGTTCACCACCACTGAAGAGATACGTCGTAAAGCCCAAGGTGTTTTTATGCGGTCGGGGCTGCCGTTGGGTTGATCGCCATAGCCCATGTCGTCGGTGTTTTGGTAGTGGAAGGAGATCCAATGGTAGGCTCCTGAGCCGTGGATGGAGGGCAGGGTTAGGGTGGAGGTGTTTGAGGCAATATTCGTGACCATGGTAGCGTTGCTTGCGAAGTTCTGTTGGTATGTTAGATGGAGAAGGAAAGGAAGGAGGGAAGGGAAATCTTACGGCTTCTTGGGCATATGCTGAGCCTGTGGTGATGCCAGTATTGGCGTAGTAGGTTGTTCCGTGTATGGGTTTGTATTCGCCTGTTTTGCTATTTATGCGCAGTCGGGTATCAGTATTCTTGCTCTGCTGTCCCTTTTGCGGCGATAAGAAAAGGGACAGGGAAGCAATAACTTACACATTCAAATCATAGACATCATACCATTCCAACTCCACTCTCTTCTTTTCATCATCAATCCCCACAGGCAACCAGATATACCTACTCTCCCACAAACTGTTGGAGTCCCATTGATCTCCCATATACAACCAAGTAATTTTCTTTGTCCCATTGATCCTCAACGCGAATCCAGATTGAGAATTATACGTTCGTGTGTAGGCAGGAGCAACAAAGAATGGTTGACTCCAAGGTCCTTCTAACTTATCTGCTCGGAAGGCAACAACATTATTAGGTCGATAGCCAGTCTTGTGGCTCATGAGTGCATAGTATGAGGTTTCTGTTTGAATGATTGAGGGGGCTTCTAAATCGTATTTGTCGAACCTGTGTACGATGTTTGAGAGCTCGGTGTTGGAGGAATCGTAGGCGGCGATATAAACATCTCGTGCCTCTTTTCTGTCGCCATTACTGTACATGGCGTAGGATTTTTGAGTCTTGTAGTCGGTAAAGGTGCCAAAGTCTTGTGACCAGTTTCCGAAAGGAGCGGTTGCGTGGAGGAAGGTGTAGGGACCGGTTATGTTTGGGGAGGTTGCTAGGCCTTGGAGTAGCCAGCCGTAGGTACTGTTGTCGGCGTGCCAGTGCATCTGATACTAGACTTAGAGATGATGGTTAAGGACGGTTAGGGGAGGTTTACATGATATTGATCGTTGATGGCATTGTACAATACCTTTGGCCTCTGGATGATCTTATCAGGAGCAATATATGGGTGTCCCTCAATGGGCTCTATATCCCATCAGCATTTTCTTTCCTTCAGCGATCATCAACTTCAAATGACTTACTCAGAGCCAAACCGTGAGAAGTCCAGGTAGCAAGATCATCACTACTGTAGACGCTAACACCACCTCCTTCCGTCTGCCCTTGAACCTTGTACTCGCCAAACAGATAAAACTTGCCATCTTTACCCACGGTCACACCGCCAGCGTGTGCATTGACGAGATTTCCATCCGTGTCTGTCCATCTGCCTCCGGGAACGATGTATTTGGCTTGCACCACTGCAGCAAGCAATAAGCATGAGAGTGACTTTTTGCCAAACATGGTGGAAATATTGTTGATGTGAAAGTCAATGATTGAAGCATTCTGCAGATTGTTTTATACAGGCTGCCAAGAGAGAAGTCCGGTGTTGATTGTCCCGAGTGCAATACGAGGAGGATGCATGAGTGCTATACCAAGGTTTGCGGGGTATGTGTTCATATGGTTGTTTCCTGCCATGATAATTAATCCGTCGGTGATGATGCCAAGTGTGATGTGCATGATCCAAGAAGATGGGACGTGGGGGGTTTATCATCTCGTGCAAAGTGGAAGATGCCTACAACAGAATCAGTTGCTTTGACCCGAATACCGAGCGGTCGACAGATCGTTGTGAGTGAGGTTTTGCCAAACATGGTGGAAAGAGTGTCAATGTGGAGGTCAATCAAGGGAATATCCTGCGGGTTGTTTTTATAAGTCCGGTGTTAATTGTCCCGGGTGTGATACGAGGAGGATGCATGAGGACCATACCAAGAGTTGCGGAGTCTGTTTTCTGTTGTTGTTCCCTCGCCATAGTAAGAAAACATGTTTCGTAGTCTTCGTGATTTGAGTGAGCAAAGTCTACTGCTCTCGTTCTGTAGAGCTGCAGTAATTCTAGCATCTCCTCCTCTTCTAATAAATTCTCTTCCCCCAGCAAATGCAGCGGACCCTTCTTATGCATGACCTCAATGCTTGCCTTGAAGCACTTCATCTCTTTCTCAGACCCAAACCACCAAGTCCTCTCTTCTTTCCACCAGTCTTCTGACCACCATCATCCAACTCCATAGCATCATCTGCATTACCATCATTCTTATTGCCCAAACCCTCAGCTCTGTGAAGTTGATCCTTACGCACAGCTTCCTCGGCAGTTCTTCTCTCTGCAGCTTCCATCACACTCTTCATCTGTGTTTCCAAATCCTTGAGCACATCATCGCAAGTGTTGCTCCATGTATCGAGTGAAGCCATCATGCGAGTTACGCTGCCTGGATTGAGATCGCGGAGGGCGGCTACACTGCTGATGGCTACGATGCCTTGTGCGGGGTTTAGGGTGGCGGTGAGGAGGTCTGCGTAGATGGCATCTGTGACGAGCCGTTCGAGGGCTAGAGGCGAATCGAGGGACAGTGCGGATTGCAGGTTGGCGTATGTGAGTGGGGTGTTGGGGGTTGTGTTCGCGGCGAGGGTGAGGAGGGTGAGGAGGCGCAGTTTGTGTTGTTGTGCTTCTGATAGCGAGGGCAGTGTTGAGGCTAGAGCTGTTTGCGAGAGATGTGTCAGTCCTGTGATGTGCGAAGACTGTGGTAGACATGGAGAATTACCTTGGTATTCGGCCCATGTGCCCCAGGCAAATAGCTCGAGCAGTGTGTAGTGGTTGCGGTATTGAGCATCGTCGCGCAGACTCTGGATGTTTGGCGTCTGGAGCAGCTCGCCAAAGACGTAGGTGTGAGTGGCTGAAGTAGCCTGAGTGACGAGATCGGCGGCTGCGCGAGCTGAAGTGGCCGACTTTGACAGAGCGAGGAAAGGTGCCAGCGCGTTGATTGCTCGGCTTTGTTCCATGATGGATGCTGTGATGTCTTGATGGGTTCCGTGTCGAGGATGTTGATCTGGCGTGTATGTAGAGACGAGCGAGAGAAACGCAAGTGTCGGAGTGAAAGTTGGTGGTTTGGTTGTTTGTCTTTGAGTGCAAGAGTGGAAGGTGCTTTGGTTTGACATCGTCATTGTCCTTGTGTCCAAACTCCGACATCCGACTGCCGCTCTCACCGCCTTCGGATCCAACTATCAACTCCCTCTAAATACAACTCCATGCACATCCATAGCTCATCTGTTGCTAGACCTTAAGCCTTAGCATAAGCGATCCACACCCAACAGATTCTGTCGACTCGTCATAGGCTCAGCCCGCCATCTCAACATCGACCCTACCTCCCCAGCTCCAGTCTCCCCAATCTCCCTAACCACCTCAGCATCTATATCCCTCACAATACCCCGATACCGCCTACACATCTCTTCCCCGTAGCCCTCCAGATCCGGAACTGTCCACTGATCATACAACCTGCCATGCGTATTTGCCGCAACATACCCTCCATGAGCAACCAAAAACCTCCAGCAGAGATAGCAAAGCCATTTTGACGTCCCTATCACACGGGGAGGAAGAAATGGAGATGTTGAGGGTAGGGTGTGTTGGGAGAGGAGGTCGTAGTGTACAGTTAATTGCACTTCTGCATGTACATGGCATGATTTCGCCCAATCCTCGTGTCCGATATCTGTGGCCACAGCTTCATATGGTGTCAAGAATGCCAGTTGTAGGTCTGCTCCAAACAAAGTTGGATATTTTAGACCGTGTGCAATTAGAGATGTGGTGACTCGCCAGTATGCCCCGATCTTCTCTAGTTGACGCAGACACTTGATGGCAGAAGCAACTTTAGGCGTCGGTGATGCAGTAATGCTGTTTTCCAGTCGTTGTGCAAAATCTGCGATGTCTCCAGTTTTGCAAAAACGATAGCTTGCTTTGATCAGCTCTTGAAGGTGACATTTCTCATCCTGAGATCCAGCTTCAACTGCTTCAAAGCCTTCGAAGATAGCAGCGAGTTGTTGCACTTGAGCTTCCACCGAACGTCTCAACACCGCTTCCTTCTTGGTATACACAAATTGGACCCGATGAAGTAGATTTGCAAAGTCCTGCCATAGAGGCTTTTTATGTTGTTTGGCGAGATACTTTGGCTTCTCCCATTTGATAGATCTCAGCCGTGCGAGCAGTCGTCGAAAATGCAAGTCCACGATTTGTGAAAACAACTCTTCTGTGCGGGTTGAGTCGTCAACGTCAGATATCGTACCAAGAGTACTAGTAATTGCATCCAGAGCAATTTTGACCTGATCATCCAGCGCAAGGTCAAGCGCTGCAAACCGCACCGTCAATCGAGCTGGTTGAAGACGCTCTTCCAAACACACAGCCGCAACGCTTTGAGCTCCTTCCTCAATAGCAGCCAAGAATGCAAAGTCATCTGCTATCTGCTGCTCTACACTCAATGGCAGAGTATGGTCATTTTTCGATCCATCGCTGTGTAAATCCAGAGGAAAAGTCTGTGGTTCGACAGGCACAGAATTTGTAATTTTCTCAAGCTCAACCAAGTGTCGACGGAACGTGTCTTCAGGAAGATCGTGCCATATTGAGGATTCTGAGTTCGCCGTCCGAGTCTGTAGTCGTGACATTCTTTCATGTTGGCGCAAGCTGGAAGACATGTGGTGGTTCGCAGAGTTCGGTAGAATTTATCAAGGTTATGCATTTTGTGCAGCAGTTATGCACTCCATATCGCCCCTGACCGCATCTGTAAATCGGCCTGTCAAGAAGAACTGTTCACGATTTTGATATGCTAGTATTGGGTAGGAGGGACCTTAGCTACACTGTGATGATTCGACCCAATCGAGGAAGGCTCGTTGAGTACAGCGGATTACAGTTAATGAAGTATAATATCCAGTACTTGTCATGCATGTTTTGCTGTTGGAAAGACTCGCTCATAGATTTGTGATGTTCCCTGTAACAGGACCTGTATGCGATGGGGTATAAGAGAAGAAACGGAAGTTATAACAATGCGCCCGCAAAAGGGCAAAAACAAACACAATATGCAAGATTTCCGAATACACCACACAACTCTTCCTTTGAACATTCGAGGACAAAGGTCCTTGATGATTCTCTCCTCCTCCTACGCCTGTCGGAAGAACTCATGGGACAAATCTAACGCCGCGCCATATGCAAAAACCGAACAAAGCCTGACGAATCCTCGATCAAGAGCTATTGGATCGCATGAGCATTTCCTAAAAGGTATGTTGTTAGCGCCATGTTCACACGAATAGCGAAGTGTATTGAGAAAAACTTACCCGCTCAATAGGATCAGTGAGGTCTGCCGTCACAATTGAAGGACTCTTAGTCGGGTTGGTCGGCGAATCGGTGTACCCACGAATATCCAAGACCGGTCTCCTGGGTGTGCTGACTTTGCTACTACTGCCGCTTTCGTCTTGCTTGCCATCACCTTGTGTGAGTGTCATTCTCTGGTCCTTGTTGCGTTCGAGTAATGCTCCTCCCATGGTCGCACACTTCAGTATCACTTGAATGAGCATATTAGGCTTGAGAGGCTTGGAGAGATACTCGTCCATCTGGGCTTGTATACACTTCTCGCGATCTCCCAACATGGCGTGTGCAGTGAGAGCGATGATAGGCGAGCGGGTGAGCTGGTGCTCGCGCTCATATTGACGGATGTTGGCAGTGGCTTCGAAACCTCCCATGATAGGCATTTGCACGTCCATAAGCACAACATCGTAACGCTTCTTCTTGATGGCCTCAAATGCTTCCAGACCGTTGTTGGCCACGGTGACCGTATGATGGTGCTTTTGCAGAATCCTGACGGCCAGTCTTTGATTGACAGCATTATCTTCCGCGAGCAGAATGTCGAATTTCATGGACGGGTCGGCAGATGTTGGTGCTGCACGTCCTTCCAACGCCGGGATGAGCGCATTGCCCAGGTCGATGGCCAGACAGGGCGTTGTCATGTAGCTTGCGATACCGTCTTCGAGTGCTGACTTGAAACTCATGCTGATGACAGGAGCAAGCATGACGATTGGGACGTACTTAAAGTCCTCAACGTTGCGAAGCTTGCGGGCTGTCTCCCTGGAATCGACTAAAACACAATCGTATGCCTTTCCAGCAGCGGTAGCTGCCTGGGGTGAAGGTACTTCCGCCTCGGTGTGGACGACCATTGGTACCAGCTGAAGATTCACAAGGTGCTGGGTAATCTCTTCAGAGCAACCGGTCTTACCAGTGTCGATAAAGAGCACATGGTGCTTACGATAAGCTCTGAGCTGCTTCTCGATGGCAGAAACATCGGGATCGCCGACCTTGAACTTGACAGTGAAGTAGAAGCAACTGCCTTGACCGAAGTCGGATTCCACCCACATCCTTCCGTGCATGAGCGAAACGAGTCTTCTGGAGATGGACAGACCGAGACCAGTACCTCCGAAGCGGCGCGTAGTTGAGCCATCTGCTTGCTGGAAGGTGTCGAAGATAAGGTCAAGCTTGTTGCTCGGTATGCCGATACCAGTATCACGAACGGCGAATTGGACTGCGTATTCGCCATCCTTGCACCCAAGCTGGTCTGCCGCAGAGATGGAAATTCTGACCTCGCCCTTGTCGGTGAATTTGATGGCATTGCCGACCAGATTCAGAATGATTTGACGCAGTCTGAACGAGTCTCCGATGACGTAGTCTGGTACTGAGCTGTCCACGTAGTAGGCAAGGTCCAGATGCTTTTCGTTGGCCTTGACCGCCAAACCCTTGAGGCCGTTGAAGACTTGACCACGAAGAGAGAATGGTATTTCCTCGACAACCATGCGATTGGCTTCAATCTTGGAAATATCGAGAATATCATCAATGATAGTCAGCAGACTGTTAGCCAGGTTGAATACCAAGTTAAGCATCTCTCGCTGGTTTTGGTTCAAGTCAGTGTCAAGAGTGAGTTGAGTCATTCCGATGATACCGTTCATGGGGGTTCTGATCTCGTGAGACATATTGGCAAGGAACTCTGATTTGGTCTTGTTGGCCAGTTCAGCGGCTTCTCTTGCGGCAGTGTTCTTCTGGATACTTTCACGCAGACCAGTAACCATCTTGTTGATCTTGTTCTTGAGCTCGTTCATCTCGCCCGATGCTTCGACCGTGATCATTTTGGTGAAGTCACCGTCCATGGCGGCGTTCGTGATATCACCGAATGCTCGGACTTGTGAAGTCAGGTTTTGAGCCATGGTGTTGACGTCGGAAGTGATTTCCTTCCAGCGACCGGAAATTCCTTCAACTTCTGCTTGACCGCCCATTTTACCGTCGACACCGACGTCGCGAGCGACGCGCTTGACGGCAAGAGACCAATTGTCGAGACGTCCAACCATGTCGTTGATGGTATTCTTCAGGAGTAGGATTTCTCCTTGAGCATGAACCTTGATGACTTGGGTCATGTCGCCACGAGCGATAGCCTGCGTGACATCGGAGATGTTGCGGACCTGGTTGGTCAAGTTGTTGGCCATGGTGTTGACATTGTCGGTCAAATCTTTCCATTTGCCTTCGACATTCTCGACTTGAGCCTGACCACCAAGTACACCTTCGGTACCGACTTCTCTTGCCACCTTGCTGACCTCAAAGGCGAAGGTGCTCAGGCGGTCAACCATGGTGTTGATGGTAACCTTCAACTCGAGGATCTCACCCTTGACCTCGGCTCCGACCTTCTTGCTGAGGTCACCTCTGGCAACAGCCTTCGTAACGTGGGCAATCTCACGCACTTGAGTGGTGAGGTTGTTGGCCATACCGTTGACGTTTTCGGTAAGGTCTTTCCATGTGCCTTCAACTCCATGTACAGTGGCTTGTCCGCCAAGTCTTCCTTCTGTTCCGACTTCTCTGGCGATTTTTGTAACTTCATGAGCAAATTGCCTGAGTTGGTCGACCATGGAGTTGATGGTCGACTTGAGCTCGAGGATTTCACCCTTACACTCGGCCTTGACTTTTTGCGTAAGATCACCCCGTGCGACGGCAGTGGTGACCTCTGCAATGTCTCGTACTTGGGTCGTGAGGTTGTTGGCCATGGCATTGACGTTGACAGTCAGGTCATTCCACATGCCCTGGACGCCCTCGATCTGGGCTTGACCTCCGAGTACACCCTCGGTTCCGACGTCGCGAGACACGCGAGTGACTTCTGTTGCAAATGTTCGCAATTGGTCGACCATGCCGTTGATGGTTTGTTGAAGTTGCAGGATTTCACCGCGAGCGGGACGTTGAATCTTGCGACTGAGATCGCCCTGGGCGACTGCGGTGGTTACGACGGCGATTTCTCGTACTTGATTGGTCAGATTGTCGGCCATGATGTTTACTGCAGATTGTCAGTTGGTGTGTAGTCAGAGGGTGGAGGACTTTGTGCATACCGTTTTGAGTGAGTTCAGCCCAGATACCACTGACACCAGGCAAGACAGCTTGGCCACCGAGTCTTCCCTCGGTACCGACCTCACGAGCGAGGTGTGTGACTTGACTGGCGAAATCTTGTAGTTGGTCGACCATCTTGTTGATTGTGCGTTTGAAAGTAGCGATTTCGGGATCACGCTCTTTAGCGCTTATGAGCACTTTCTTGCTGAGATCGCCATTAGCGACAGCAGTGACGATGCTGCCGATCTCGCGAAGGACTTTTTGGTAGGTTGCGTTGATTTGTTGGTTCTTGGACAGCTCGCGCTTGAGAGTCTCGACATCGTCCATGGAGCTCTCGATACCGCCGAGGGCCTGCTCGGTGGCTTGGCGCTGTTGTTGCAGCGTGTCGTTGATGCTGTCGATGTACTCTTTCTGGCCCTTGATCTGTTCGCTTTGGCGATCAACATGATCACGAAGAACTCCAAGCTCTTCTTCAGTCAGCTGACGCGGTACGGCGGTGCCCTTGGGACTCTCCGACTTGGCCAGCAGACTGTTCACCAGGGATGCAGAGCGAGGCCGTGAAGACAAGGCGCGGGCAGCTGTGGGCGAGGCTTCTGGCGAGAAGGCAGACTGCAGAGGCTCGTTGGGAGTGATGGGGTAGATAGTCGAGGCCGACGACGCGACCCTGTTCTCGAGATACTGTACGCGGCTGGCCAGAGCAGCGACCTCTCGCTCGAGTTGTTGTTTGGCATCCGAGTCGGCGCCAGGCAAGAGAGTGCGGTTCGAATCGATGCTGTTGGTAGCGATACGGCCGTTGAAGTCATCGTTGGTAGGGGTGTATTGTTTGGCAAGGTTGGAGATGATGGCAGCAAGGGCTGCGTACGAGTCCTCTTCGGCCATGGTGGGCGGTTGTTGGGTCAGGTGTGGATGGTCGACGCGCATGAACAGTACGGGGAGTGGTATCTCTGTACAGTGTCCAGTCCAGGGATGTGTGGAGACGCGAAGTGCTCCGATAGGTGATGAGGGCTTTGGTGACGACTCCGGGGAGCCCGAGACGGTGGTGGATACTAGATGAGCATCAAAGACTGGAGGTTGGGTCGACGGTAGTGGCCCCTCGTGAATGTGGACAGGTCGCTATTGTGGCAGGCTGTGGAAGGAGACAAGGGCGTCGAGGGCTTCAGAAGCAGAAGGCCCAAGGTCGGTCGGTAACAAGCGCGCTAATTTAGTGATCGCCGAGAAAAGCCTCGCCGTCCAATAGCAGCCCACCAGGACACGAAGAGATCAAAACCAGTGCTAGGGGAAGCTGTAGCCGTCTGGGATCCTTTTAATGACACTGGACTCGTGAATGATAACAGCAGCCTGACAAGCAAAGGCAGTCAAGGAGATTGTATCAGCCTCTCTAAACAAAGAAGTGCTAAACAAACTCTGAAGAGCCCATGCTTAACAGGCTGCCGCTATTTACCACGCGAGCCGGAAACACCCCATAGCCTGCTAAATTTACCACCATCTGACCGGCCGTCCAGAATTATTCCGTCTCTCTTGTCTAGGTAGCTCCACTCGCCAACCTGCACCTTCTGTGAATTCATCATCACTCGTATCCCTTCCATTAGGCAATACGCAGTTGCAGCCATTGCCAAGACCTTATCTGTCTCGCTCCTCCAGATCAATTCATTCACCCGTTATCCATTCCTCTGCCCCTAAAGCCTGGTCCAGTCTTCCTAGCGGTCCACAAAAGACAACAAACTCTTCGAAGACAAATCAGCACTCGCCTTCCGGTCCATCTGAAGGTCCACAAGCACGACTGACATCGAGATCGAAGCTTGGGCCACCCTGTTTTGCGTCAATGCATGCGGACTCAGGGTCTTGCATGTGGAGACATGCACTCTCAATCTTTGCACGTTTTCGCGACTCCCTGTTAAACGTCTTGTTCTCTCCATCAGCAACCGACTTGCTGATTTGTCCAGCTTGCGACATTTGTGCCTCGAGTTCACAAGATACGAGCTGTCATCCAGTCTTGAATTTTCTGGCGTCCTCTACTCGAGTACTTAGTTCGTAAGCATACTCCGTACGGAGAATTGGTGTCACGATAATGCCGCGCTTTCACCGCCGTCTCTGTCGATCTATTCGTCCGTTGAACAAACTGCCTCAGACGGCCAAAAGTCATTTTAATCCCGATCACTCCCTCAGCACCGCCTTCTCCAAGGAGTAACCAATCCGACCCTCGTATCCTTTGGGATTGTTGCGCCGTTCAACTGCACAGTCAGCGCCCAAAGGCTGATGTCGATCATCTGTTTCATCTTGTCTACTTACCATTCTTGCATAGAGCCACAGGTAGACTGCAGATCGCTTCCTCACTATTCGTTGTGCAATCAATACCATCTGCTTGCCTGTACAGAACAAATCTCCCGGACTTCTTCGGGCGTATCCCTGGACTTGCTCGGGCACATCTCCTACTCCGACTCTTCGTTCCAGCAAGCTTCACCGTCTCTAACACGATGTTTGTCCCGTGCAGCGAGTCGCAAAGCATGTTGCCAGTTGAGTTCAGCCACTACTGACTCGGTCTCTCAGCCTTATTCTAGCTTTGCCACGCAATGAGGAGAACCGTTACAGGGTCCAGTCAGCTTGAGCCTCGCTCAGCTCGAGCATACCACAAGGACATTGATCAATCTTGTCCTACATTTGTTATTGATACAGTTCTTTCTACCTGTTTAGAGCGTGACCCAATGCCACTCGATTCATTCGGTCTCGCAATCAGTCAGACAAGAGTCGAGTCAGACCTTTGCGTATAGCGCCGACTGCAAATTGCCAAGATCCTCGGCAGTCAACGAGGGGCAAGCCTTCCTATCCAAAACCGCTTGTTCCGGCACAATAACCTTCGTTCGTGTGGAAGCCACCTCGTCTTGAGGAAAGTCGCTCTCCTGAAACACTCGGAATGCCGCGAAGAGAGCTTTGCACTGCAGATTTGTTGAGAACGCCGGTCGTGCTTGACGATCATGATCTCCACATTCAATCGTCGGAGTCAGCTCCCCCAGAGCAAAGGACTTAGCATACCACGCGTGTGTCTCGTTCTCGTTCTGGAGCGGATCGTGCAGATGGAATCAATCTACGGACAATCCAATTCACAAAACTCTGGTAAGACGATTGCCACAAGTACCTTCTTATTGAAGGAGCCCCATACAGGTGTATCCAAGCACTATTGCGACCAAACATCTACAGTCGAGAAGTCAGAAAGTCGGCATTAAGGCGAGGTTTGAACAGTATATGCTAGTCGACAAAGCAAGCACTAGCAAGCATCTTACTATGTTTAGCTTAATCTTATAACAAGTTATTATCATTATGCCGTTCATCACTACAGTTTGTTGCTATTACCATCGTCCGAGAATGATCGTCTATGCGTCGTCCACGCCAACTATGGCGAGAGGTCAGTAAGCTCTTGCGAGAAGCTGCCAACTTCTTAATCGTTTGGTGCTTGACTTGGACAAGTGCTGGTTTCAGTATGCTATCCCTCGCGATGGAAAAGTTGCCCACGACTTGTATTTCATTGACTCCACGGTACTGCAGTTAAGAGAAAGTTGTTACTTTTGAGTCATGAATGTCGGCCTGCCTTATCGTGAGTACCAGTAGGGTGGAAGTCGATCTGAGACGACAATACTGATTTTGGGTGTAGTTGTTCTGCTTCAAAATTATAATTGTCTGCTGGTCTTGAGTCACCCCGAGGTTGCATGAATACAAAACGGTGTGTTTGCAATTCGTATCTTCGTTTCTGTGTTTTGCTTTGACGCTGGCGACAGTATAGTCTTCTCAAGTAGCAACCCATGCGCGCATCGCCTTGACTGGATCTGCGTCGTTCGCTTTCAACAACTCCGTAGCTCTAGCTCTCGAGACATCCAGATTCTCAGCCTGCAACATACCGCGGGTTAGCATCTTCGTACTGCTCACTTTGAAAATAACAATCCTGCCACACTTACCAACAAAACTACGTCCGCCATATCCACTTTTACGTTCTTGGTTTCCGAATTTGTATCACCGGATATGTTCAAGTTCTTCATCGCTTTTCCCAGTGCTGCGGTTGAAGCTGTGTTCGAGGATGAAAGGTCTGCTGATTTGTGGTCTAGAGAGTTCAGAGCTGCCGTTTCGGATTTGTTGCTTCCTGGAATTGCGGAGGGTGCTTGATCGCCCTCTTGAATCTGAGGAGGCTGTGGTTCGGCCATGTTGAAATTCTTTGTCTACAGTCGTGTGTTTGTTCGAGGTTTGTGGTCAGGGAAATGTTCACTCAGGTGTTTGAGCAGCGCAGCGGTGACGTATGCTGTCTTTTTTTTGGGTCCCAAAAAGCTTGGCATGTATCGGATGCAGCGGAGTTTAGAGGTTGTCAATAATTTTGAAACCACGCCCTTTGGCCAGACCGTGTCGTGCGCCTTTGACTCACAGAGACACCTTTCTTTCTCTGGACCTCGCTCTCCAATTTTCCTGCAAATACCGTTCGAGTATTGAGCAAAAGGTAGGCGCTGCTAGTCTTCTTATACTGTTGCCCGTCTGTTGTTGAAGCCTGCACTTCGCTCGAAATTCTTTTCTGTGTGGAATTTATTGTCACGCGTTTCCGTCAATATCAAACAAGAGGCGTCTTTCGCCATTCCCCTGCATTTTCATCACATTTTTTGATCCTAACAGGAGTGAAGGAGCGCACATCTCCAATCTTGTCCTCCGAAGCCCTCTAGACAAACTTACCAGTTGCATATACTGATCATCACCGAAGCAGTATCTCAGGAAGATCTCTCACATACACAATGGCAGCTACCAACGACTGGACGCCGACATGTTAGTCGGAACACACCTCTTTATATACTTCGCGACTGACACATGTGCAGCCTGGCGCTCTAAGCCCATCAAGCAGGAAGTTGTCTACGATGACCAGCTTGCCGTCAACAAGGCCGTGACCAAACTCACCAACCTGCCTCCTCTTGTCACCGCTCACGAAATCTGGAAACTGCGTGCCTCGCTACGGGATGTTGCGCTCGGAAAGTCTTTCCTGCTCCAAGGTGGTGATTGTGCCGAACTTTTCTCATACTGCAATGCTGGCTCTATCGACAGCAAGACCAAACTGCTATTGCAAATGTCTTTGGTGCTGATTTACGGTGCCAATAAGCCTGTGGTCCGTATCGCACGTATGGCAGGACAATACGCAAAACCCAGATCGTCACCAATGGAAAGCCAATCAGACGGCTCAAAGATTCCTTCTTTCCGTGGAGACATTCTGAACGGCTTCCCTGCTGAAGAGAGAGCAATCGATCCCAATCGTCTCGTCGAAGCTTACTTCCATTCTGCCGCCACTCTGAACTACCTTCGTGCTCAACTGGCTTCTGGTGTCGCTGACCTGCACAACCCCTTGGACTGGAATCTGGGACACGTAGCAGACCCCGATCTCGCAGAGCGCTACCATAAGATTGTCGACTCGATCGCTGAATCGCTCCGTTTCATGCGCACAATCGGCGCCGACACAGCTGGACAACTTCAAACCGTCGATCTCTACACATCTCACGAAGGTTTGCTGCTCGAATACGAAAGCGCAATGACCAGAGAACTCAACCACCCTCGCAACAAGTTCACCGCCTGTGCTGGAAACGCCCCTATCATCAACAACAGCGACTCTGAAGACGACGAAGACGAATCAGGCCACTACAACACCTCCGCCCATTTCCTCTGGGTAGGCGACCGCACACGCCAGCCCGACCACGCACACATTGAATACTTCCGCGGTATCGTTAACCCCATTGGTATCAAAGTTGGTCCCACAACCTCTGTCACCGATCTCTGCGAGCTTCTCGACGTCGTCAACCCAGACAAGGAAATTGGCAAAGTCACACTGATCACGCGTTACGGTCAAGACAAGGTTTCAGACCTCCTCCCCACGCATATCAAAGCTGTCAGAGAAAGTGGCCACATTGTCGTCTGGCAATGCGACCCCATGCATGGTAACACTCGCTCCACCGCCACCGGCATCAAGACCAGATCTTTCAGTGCTGTTTTCAACGAGTTGGAGGCTTCGCTGCGCATTCACCGCGCTCTGGGTAGTATCCTGGGTGGTGTGCATCTGGAGTTGACTGGCGATGCAGTCACTGAATGTACTGGTGGAAGTGTTGGTCTCGAAGACGAGGACCTGGGAAGCAGATACGAGACTTTCTGTGATCCGAGATTGAATGAGAAGCAGGCTCTTGAATTGGCTTTCTTGATTGCTGGCTTCCAGAGGAAAGGAAGATCTAGCGTTGCTGTTTGAGTGGGTTATCTTTCGTAGAGAACTTTCAGAAAAAAAGTTTGGACAAATGAAGAGGATTTTGTTTCTTTGCATACTGATCGTCTATCAGTCTCGGGCTGCTCTTTCCTTTTAGACGTGGAAAGACTCCCTCCATTTCTGCAGGGCTCCTTCCTGAATACAGCGACTGCCACTGACCTAAAACGCCAATGCTGTTTGCTCGTTCTCATCGTTTGTTCTTCCCAATCATCACCACTCACGAGCCATTCACGTTGAGCTTCGATACATCAACCATGGCCGAACCGAAGCTATACAAGTGTGGCTTCTGTAATGAGTGGTCAGGCCAGCCTGAGCATGCAACCCGCGCTCACATGTCGTGGAAACACAACATCTGCTGGTCAGCGGCCATACCGTGCACGCAGAAATTTGGTTCTCGGAAGGAACTCACCAAGCACTGGATACAGACATCCCATTGCTACTACTGCTATATCTGCGACGGCGGTTACCAGTCCAAGGATCTATTCGCCAAGCATGCCTGTACGCCGAGGAAAGATGCGATCATCGGCGGCATCAAGTGTCCAGTGTGTCAGATGATGGCTCCAACGCAAGAAGCCTACGACAGACACTTTGAAGATACAGCACAAGACTCAAGACACTTCCGCTGTGCTGAATGCCACCGAATCTTCACCAAGGAGAATGCTCTCAAAATGGTATGTCCTACAACCTTCTACTCCCAACGGTGCGGCTAATCAGGGTCATCCTCAGCACATGCAAGTCCACCGTCCCGCAACGATCTCTTGCTCCTACTGTCACGAAAAGTTCTGCTCTCACTCCGACCAATTTCGCCACATGGAAGTTGCTTGTCGATACACCAACGAGGACATCATTCATGAACTACTTCTGGCACTGGGTCCCAACAAAACTTGTGCTATCCCACTCGACCTGGATGCACCCCAGCGATACTTCTGTCTCGGATGTGATCGAACATTCGTTGATCTGGGAAGTTTGGCGGCGCACATCGAGCACAGTCGATCTTGTCCTGCAGATGTGAAGAGCAAGTACTTCAGAAAGATCGTCAAGACGGTTGATCCGCCTGAGACTTACCAGCTGGAAAGCCTCTCGGTGTGGGGATAAGACGGTCAGTTGCTCCGATTCATAAGGTGTTGTTGAGCATCGTCTTTTGCTTCTGTTTCATCCTTGGCTCTATATCCCTTTAGCAGAGTATCTTGATACGCAGAGAGACAGAGGCTTATCGACTCTTGCTGAAGTCTGTTGTTCATCACTAGAGTCACATACTTTGCAAAAGAGGATACAAGGTCGAGGGTATGACCACATGCATTTTTATGTTGATAAAAGGCCTGCTTAGATTAATCGGTCTCGATATACGCGATCAAAACAATCAACGTCCCATTCAAGAAAAGCAAAAAACCAAGCAGCTTCAAGCTGCTAGGGAAAACCCCCTCCTTCCTACAAAGTATTCTACCTTTGCAAGTACAGAGTCGAATGTTTCTGCTTATTATGAGGATCGAACCGACGACCTGCTGCAGCAAACTCTCAGGAGTTTTATCGCAAAGACGGTGGTCTTACCAACTGAGCCTCACTAACACTTTTGCTAAGCAAAGGGGCATTTGAGATCATTATATGGTGCTGGTGAGTGAGAGGTCATGGAACAAGACTTGACAGGCGAAATATCTCTCTTAGGCTATCGAAATCACATGTTGAGTCTACTCGGGATTACTCCTGACTATCACCCATCATAAACAGGACTATCAAAAGGCACAATCCTGTCCTGTTACCACACTTGTTCCATTGAAAGCCCAGGGAGGGTCAATCTCCAGCTTTACTTAATCATCCACTGTTGGTTTACTTTGCAGTCTCATTCAGCTTGCTTGTCACTTACATCACGGTTGAGAGTGTGTTTCCAAGTTACTTCTAGTCTTCTAGCTGGAGTTATTGTGGGAAATCAGGGAGGTGGAGTTTGTTTGTGTGCCGTCTCAATTGGTGTTTTTGTTTATCTTGAATTTATGGTATTGGTGGGCTATTACGATGAATTGCCAGAAGGTGTTGCTGGGTATTGATCCCTGGTCGTGATGGAACAAACAGATGAGGTAACGAGGTTGTCACACAGACCAATGTGCTTTTCCATATATCAGACTGTCATCCAGCTCACACTTCACATATCTGACACATCAAGGTTGAGAGTCTTTTCTAATTCAGCAAAACAATAGTATGCAGCTCATTCGCCGCCAAGTACAAAAAGCAATCGATTCATGTCTGTAGCATGTATCGGTGATGAGCAAAAGCAACATAACAAATTTTTGTGCCGGCATTCGTGCAGCAGTATCTTTTGACTCCTCCAGATCCCCACTGAGCCATTTCTTCCTTTCTCTCCCAGCCATGCGCGAATCCTCTCCTCAAACGCCAGTACATGGTCACCTTCCTCCTCATCTGAGGCCCGGCAACATCCTGATTGTTGTTGCTAGCAATTCAGCCAAGCATGTGCAGATCCTGCGAATGGATTGTTGCCTTTTCACACTCAGAGAAAAGCCGAGTAGGCACTGTCAGTAATATTACGGAAACGCAGCCTAGCTGATCTGCGCAATCCATTTCTCTCAAGGTCCTCAAGCCTCTTCTTACACTCTGCCAATATGCGAGTCCTGCGGCGGCCAGCAGATGTGCCATTGTCGTCGTTCAACGGATCAAAGTCAGCTGTGAGATCGTCATCCTCGATGGATATTATTCCAAGGAGTGACGCGCCACCACTGGATCCGTGGCGGGAAGACGTGGGAGATATGCGTGCTGAGCGTCTTGATGAGGCAGTGCGAGCGGGTCTGGTGTTGTTTGTGGCGGTTGGTGCTGATCTGGACTTGGAAGTGCGAGGCTTGGTGTCCTGGTCTTCCTCGTCTTCGATGGTCGTGATACGTTCTTCGTAGACATCGCGAAGTGCGGGCGAGCTGTTGACAACTGCAGACTCTCCAGTGGTTCCATTGCTGGAGACAGGTGGCTCAAAGAAGCCGTCTTGGTCTGGATAGTAGTCAAAAGGGTTTGCGTCTTGTTCATCGATAAAGTCAGAGTCGCCCAGGTATGCATTCATGGCTTTGGAAGCTGCAGTGCCAAACATGGTGAAGTGGATCCAATTGTCGAGCATATCTCTTGCACCTTCAATCTTCATGGTGATTTCGTCATCCATGGTGCTTGGGTGGAGTTTGCCGGTGATAACGCCCTGCAAGCGGTCGACAAAGGCAGCAAGAGCAGTGTCTCTGTACAGACCAGGGGGAAGCTCACAGACTGCGGTGTGAACTTGGCGTAGTTCAAGTAGACCACGTAGGACGACCTCGACAGATGAGATGCCGTGAATCGAGGAACTGCGCACAGAGAAGCTGGAGGTGTTCTGCCAGGGGTGGGGACGCCATGAGGTGTTGTGCGGCTCAACAAAGCGGATCTGAAGGCGGTTGAGACTAAAACCATTCTCATGTCTGAGCAGCTGGACGAGAGCGCGGATCATAAAGTGTGTGTGCATGGAATCATGGCGACTGCTCTTGTGTTCCGAAGCTGCCTCAGTGGCTGGATAAACTCGAATCAGGAGTTGCTTGATGCGCGAGAATGCAAAAGGGTTGTCAGGGCCCTCAAAGCGCTTGAAGCGGACGAAGGTGAAGTGCTCGCGGTATTGCAGACGCTGACGACCAGAGTTGAGAAATTCGATGCCGCCGTCGCGAATGCCCTCGTAGACGTTGAGAGCAAATGTGCGCTCTTCGTACAGTTTGACCAGAATCTCCGCGGCGATCAACTTGCAGAGAACCAACGCATCGCCTACGGCCAGGGTAGGTTCCTTCTCCGGCGCCTTGAGAGTTTTCTTAGCAGCACGGCCGATGCGAAGAGGCGCAGCTGGCACAACTGGCGCGGTGGGTGCGACAGGTGTAGCATTTGTTGCGACTTCGGGTCCAGTTGACTTTTGAAGAGGCTCAATAAGCTTGTTCACCGGCGGCAGAACAAAGCTGAAGATGGCGCGGCGCAGTTCGACAGGCAGTCTCAACAAAGGAGACGATCCATCGGCAGGAGGAATCGAAGGGTCCATGGGCGCATCCAGTTCCATCGAATCGATCGAGTCCGTGTCAGAGTAGTCAACGTAACCGGCGATCTGATAGACAAGTTCGTCCGGCAGTCTTTCAAGGTAGTCGTTCATGCTGAGCGGCGAAGACGACATGATGGTGGAGTTTGCGCAAGGCAACAAGAACTATGGTTGTGAGTCAGGATGAAGAAGGTTTAGAGGTCGTGAGTGTTTTTGGTCTGCGTGTGCGCATTCGGTGATGAAGACAAAAGTGAGAGTGAATAAACCACGTGGTGGTAGGCTGCCAACGAGGTGTGAGTCAGTCACACAACACCCAGCTGAGTGACAGCAAAGTCTTTCGGTGTTGTTTGGTGTGATTATGCTCACTCGTGACTCAGTGCTGAGGTTGTTGTACTATGGTTGTCGAGACATGAGAGTGAAGACTAACTGCATCCGTTTGTCGTTCGTTTGACGGACTTGGACATGCGAACAGACCCGACTCTGGAAGATGTGTCGCTCTCCTTGGCCATGTGTTTACTCTGATAAACCTTGTGCAGTTTCATAGCTACAGCGTAATTGTCCAGGACATCAAGAGGCAGACAAGGGGAACGGTCACTATACAAGGCACAAGACAAATTGTCAACTTGAAATTCGTTTCATTCATGATGTGGTATCAATGACTTATGTAAAGAGCCATGTCGTCAGGTATCATCTGAACCTGATAGCGGAAGAGTGACAGTATGTGTGTGCTCATATGACACCCGCATCGCTATCTATGCTGCCAGCCGGAGTGGCATTGGCGACGACGTGATGAGTGGAAGCGCTCAGGAAGGAGGCGTTGCAACCGTTTGCGTGCTGTTCGGAGTGACGTGTCGGACCACGTCTAGTGGCCACCTCTGGGACCTTGAGAGACGTTCTTCTCGCCGTTGCGGGCGTGGTTCTGTTATTCTGTCAGTAGGTGCTCGCTGTGTCTAGTCTGTAGCAGGTCGGCTTACCTCGGTCTCGAGGATGGTACCCTTCTCGAGGATCTGCTCGAGAACGTCTTCCACCTTTTTGGTTCCGAACTCGTTCTCAAGCTGGCTGTTGGCCGCTTCGTCGAGAATACCGGTGGTGCCTTGACTGATGATATGGTTAGCCTTGAATGGGGATGGTGGGGTAGCTGGCCATATGGATACGTACTTGTGAGAAACAAGGACCTTGTAGCCGCTGACGACGTTCGCGAGAGCGGTAGTAGACTTGTTGGCCTTCCAGTCACGAACGGCCTGGGCAGACTCGACAAAGATAATGTAGTCGTCGTCGCTTCCCTTGAGGTGGACCTTGACCTGGGGGGCGTTTCCTCTCATATTTGCGGTGTTGTTGGGAGTAAGTGGTTGGTGATAGGTGTGAAGATTGGTGGTTGTTTTGAGCTGTTGATGAATGTGATGTGTGATGAAGGAAGGAAGAATGCTTGACGAAGACAATTGGACGTCGTTTTGAGGCCTCATTGAACACGCGACTTCCCTGACTTCATAGCTTCAGCACGGTTCGTTTTTGCTGCGTCATAGGTACCTTGCAGCGGGGGGCTGTTATCAAACGCCGCCGATCCCTTCTGCGACACATTCTCTCTGCAAGCACATAAAAGACTTGTGATACAGTGCAGTATGATTGTAGGATATACCTTGATTACAGCTATGGCGTCAAGCCTGCATCTCTTTCTCATGCATAATATCTCTTTCTGTCGTCTTCAGAAGGTTGTGGGGGTTGACTTCTTGATATCGAACGTTCAATATCAGAAGCTCTTGTGTTCGGTGTCTTCCCCGAGCAATGCCACTTCGATCCCCACGTCTGGGTGTAAACAGGCGACCAGGGATGGAAACGAACAGAAGACCGCCAATTGACACTCCAATGATGTCCAAGATCGAGGATACTCACGACTGAAAGAGCTATCATTGCTACTTAATGCTATCGTACCCAATGTTACCTATACTTTCTGTATTGACTCGTGAGGGCCTCGCACTTCGTCAAGTTCATGAGCGACCAAGCTTCGATCCGAATGACCCTTTCTCCACATCCGTAAACAGAACCGAGCTGCACCGTGCTGTCTCACCTGACCATAACAATATCTTGCATCATCGCACTCATTCGTCACCGACCCGAGACTTGCTGGTCAGATACCTCAAGAGTCTTGGTCTCTTCTTTCTCATCACATCAGGATCTACGCCCTTCGTTCCAGCCTTCACCTCGTTCACCACTGTGTTGCCGACATTGCTCTCGAGTGGTCGCAAGCTATCCTTCCTACCCGAGTCCTCCACCGTTTCAGCTTTGACCTCTGGCTCTGCTGGTGTACGCGTTTGTGTCGTACTCTTGGCTCGCTTGATTTCCGGTGCCTTGTTCTCTGTAAAGAAGAAGGGCGACCGTGGTCGGTCGGTCAAAGTCAACGTTCTCAATCCGAGTCTGCGGCCACGCTTTGAATCTGGTCCTTGGAGTTCGAAGTCCTCAGGCAAGAATGCATCCGGTGCATTGTGGAAATTGACAAGAGGTGGACGCTTCGGCTTGGAGGTCTCAGGTCGTGGTACTGGCTTGGCTTTGACAAGCTTCTCTGGTGCTTGATGGCTCTGTTGGACGCTGGTATAGCTCATTGAACGTCTGGAGAAGTTGCTGGCAATGCTGGCCATGCTCAGCTTGCGTAGCAAGTCACTGGCCGTATCCTTGAAGATGTTCTCAGTGCGTCTTGAGCCCATGCCTGGATACGGGACCGAATCCTTTGTCCATACATCGAACATCGCAGCCTCAACCTTGATGCGCTCTGCTCTCATGGGTGCCAAAATAGGCACGCCACTAGTAGTCGGAAGCGACTTGGACCGTCCAGGCAGTGATGATGTAGAAGAGTTGTTCATGTCGTCCTTTGGAGCTGATGTGTGCATGATGATGACTTGGTTGCTGTCGATCATGGGCCCCAGTGTGGCCGTACGCTGGACAGAGAGGCGGCGAACAAAGCCTCTAGCTTTGCTATAAGCTTTGCCGAAGCTGCGAAGTTCTCTTGTGAGTGGGGACTGGAGATCGATAGGAGTGCTGTGACCTTCGGTAACATGCTGTGCCTCGACAGCAATTCGACCAGCGAGACGGTCTCTCCAAACGCTTTCCTCGATTTCTGAGCAAGCGCCCATGATCAGCTCATACATCTTGCCAGCGCTTTCGAACACGATCTTCCAGGTAAATGGTGCGGTGTGGCATTGGAGGCCTGAAGAAGTCAGTAACTCGTTCGCTGTAAGTCGTGTATAGCATACCTTTGCCATTATCGCTCTCCTCAATGTTGGTAGACGCCAGTGAAGTACCAACCACAACTTTGTACTTGGACGAGGAGCGGTCTGGCAGAGCGAGCAGAAGACATGACTCATACAAGATACAGATCATGTAGCATCCATTAAATTTGGTCTTGTTGCGGTAAGCGATGTAAAGAGTGCCGCAGAGGGACAACCTGCCGAGACGCTGGAAGAGTAGTTCACGCGGAATCTGAGCCAGTCAGCAACAGCCCTTGTTGACATCAGAGCAGTTCTTACCTTGTCAGGAAAGCAAAGTCGATCTTGGAGGAGCCTGGAGTTCTCCATCAATCGAAGCTTATCTGGATTGTCCTTTGCATCGTCGACGTTACGGCATGTTTCGCCCAGGCGGTAGAGAACATCATCCAGAATTGCATGCGAGATAGGGTCATCGCAAGAAGGTGTGACTCTGCAGAGATCCTTGAAAAGCAACTCATAGCGGGTGATTCGCTGGATGGGCTGGGATATTGTTAGCTCGGCTCCTTGACAATTGTTTTGTGATTGTCACCTTGATGAGCAAATCTTTGATGCTGAGTGCCTTTCTGCGATTCGCCTCTCGGCTTTTGACAGGGTTCACGGAAGCCGAAAGTGTCTCGATAGCTCGATCGTAGTCCCAGACAGAGAAAGATGATCTCTGAGTGAAATCAATATCGTCGTGCATCAACTCACACCTTGCACTGTACTCTTCGTACAAGGCAAATCGCTTGATCTGTTGAAACCGTCAGCATCGAGGTCATCAAGGGCAGCGAAAGTGTACTGACATTCTTCGCGAAGATACGGCCAACATCAGCAGCAGTGATAGGTGTACATGTCAGAGACAGTGGGTCCTGACTTGGTGTTTTGTGCGAGTCGAGTGAGTAACGATTAGACCAGCCTGTGTGACTGGTTCCCAGCGGAGGCCTCCGAACAGGTATTGAGTCCTCGCTGTGCCATCTGACATGGTAAGGCTTGCGTTTGGGCGCCGATGTCTCGGTAATCGCTTGATCATGTTCTGAAAACGGTATAACTTGATGCAGGTCTTCCAGCAGCTCAGTGTGTAGCTGAAGCATGTTGGTGATGTTACTGCGAGCCGAAGCACGAGTCTGTGGTCCTGTGAACGGCGAGGTAGGCGGCAAGAACGTAAAGTATGCCTGTGAGTGGAGTATCAGCATAAACATCTCGTCGCACTTTGGCAACGATAACTCACATTGCTCAAAGCCTTCAGGTCCGAAAGGTAACTCTCCTCGGTCTTGATCAACTCTTCAATCTTCTCGCGACGCTTCCTTGCTCTCTGACGAGCAGCATCATCGATGATGAGACTCAAGGAAGGACGACCACTGTCAGTCGAGAAACGCGGCTCTGACTCGAATATTCCACTGCTTCCTCGATAGAGTCTACGGCGGTCTGACTTTTTGCTGGCTGACCGCGACAAGGGAGCAATGCTTGCGCTGGCCACTGTTATGGTTGCGGACTTGACGGCCGTCACGCAGTTTGCAGATGAAGCCCAAGACCCTGACTTGCGATGACCTTTGACAGACGGCTCCGGTGAGTTGACAACAGACTGGTCTGTGGGGTGTGAGAACAGCATGTCAAGCTTTGGGCGAACACGGCTCTTGTACGAAGCCTTCTTCGATCTCAGAGTATTCATCCACCTCGAAAAGGGTTCCTGGGCCGATTGAGAGGATGCCACAGTGCCTTGGTCGACAACAGGGAGTTCGATGTTGTGAGTCGAGCTATCATAGATGTCGGACCCGAGCAGAGCATGGTCTTCATCCCAGTCACCTCTTTCTTCATCGACAAGATCCAAGCCAGAGTGTTCGTTCTTCAAAGCTGGAGTACCGAGAAGTGGTTCTGACTCGGCAGGAGAAGGCAGGGGTGTGGCGAGAGGCACGAGTTGTGGGACAGCAGGTGGGACGCTCACGGGACGAGATATGTTGCTCGGAGGGGTTGGACGATGTAGGGCTGCGGGATATGTCCCATTCTCGAAGTCTGAGTATGATGTCGATCGGAGCGGCGTACCGTTGTTCGAGGGAGAACGCCATGATGGACTGCATACTGAAGCTGCAGAGGCCAAGGAACCGACAGACAGCTGTCTAGAACGACGATGGTGAACAGTACCTGTACTGCCTAATGATGACCATGATCTTTCGTAACTTCGTTGATCGTAAGGAGTGCCCAGCGGACTCTGGGGCATTAGAGAGAGGACGTAAGCCATGCCTAGATATCGAGGATGCTCTGCTGAACTGTAGTGGAGTGGATAACGGCTGTTACTGCTGATGAAGTTCTCGCTCTTCCAAAAGGCGGATTTGGCATTCGTCCACTGAAGAAAGTCAATCCAAAAGCAGCCACCAAGAACTGAATGTTGTTTTCAAGCAGAGGGCATGTCTCTCGAAGGGCATGCGGCCTCTGGGCCAAACTGGCCGGGGTTGAATGGAAATACGATAGATGAGAGAGCAGGTCGAAGAAGCCTCACAGAGCTTGTGCTTTACAGCCACTCTGCGAAAGACCAGAGGAGAATCGCTCCTTCCATCACATCCAACGCTTGACGCGAAGCCTGCAAAGGAAAAGTTGACCAAAAAGGCTGTCACAAGGAGATCAGCATCGCTGCAGACGCCAATCGACGCCGCTTGCCTTTGCGTATGCGCGAAGACACGACATAGATCAACTTGAGGAAGAAAAAACAGATGGAAACAAGTGGACTATTCTACTCTCCTGCGGCGGATGCCTGCCGAGCGCGTCCTTGCTTCACATCTGAAGCGACGCGATCCAAGATTTCGTCAATTTCTTGACATTACTTTATACGCATTCCACTGTCTCCAACATTGTTTTCCTCGAATCTGAGAGGCTACCTGCATCAATGAGATTATTGTTGTGGGAGGTGGAACAGGTCAACAAGCAAACGGGGGTTCGAAAAAGACAGCCCTGCTTCCTTGGCTTCCATCATCCTTGGTCGACGTCAACCCCCAACCTCCTCCTCGTCTCCCACCAATTCAAGCATCTCAAACAATCCTTCCTGACATGTCATGAGGTCTGGCTCTGTATCATGATTCTGCCGGGGAGATCATCCCGCGAACGCCATGTCTGACTCCGAATCACGGGTCCAAGCAAGGACAAACAGCAGCTGTTACTTTGTGTCTCTGTCCCCGCCGAACCGGCATACGGCCTCCGGATGTATCGTGTCACTACAAACGAGCAAAATGCCGTCCGTCGCCCTGTTGCATGACACGCTGTCTTACTGTTCACATGTTTTGTGGTGCGAAGGCCCATATACCATGGCTCGTGGTTGGCTGCCAGTGCTATCAGAGCCAGCTAGGTTCTCTGTCATTCTGACCGTGAACCGTGGTCGGGTAGTATCAAGTGACATGGTTCCAAAACTACATTGATCAGTTCAAAATTATGGCAATCTTTGTGCTTCACAGCGTAGAAATATAAAAGGTAAGTGTTGGTCAACAGCAGAACAGCACCCACCTCGCCAAATATCACTCTTTCAAGCCCTATTCATCACGTCTACCTCGATACTCGGAGCTGCCGAATCACCATCACAGGACCAAACACCGAAAATGCATCTCGCCTACCTGACCATCCTCCTGGCATTCTTTCTTGCCCTCACCAACGCCTCGCCAACACCTCTCCAGTCCACACTTATCCTGCGCCGACCCTTCCGCTCACAATACCAACACCTCTTCACCAGACAAGCCGGCTGTAACCAAGTACAATGCGACCAATGCCGAAAGGACGCTGATTGTACTGCTGGTACCCCTGCTTGGTAGGGATATCTTGATCGGGTTCTTTATGATCGCTGGGACGCTGACACAACCAAAGCTTTACCTGCGACACCTCGCCGTCGTGTGAATGTGGTGTCTGAGCAGATCTCAAATGATTCATCGAGTAAACATGGCTGTATACACGAAGAGTGTATCTCGATCCTGCTATCTGTTTTATGTCACGCAGACCTGATAGCCACTTTCACCACCCACAATTCTACCTTAAGCAACATATATACGAAGTTCAATCATACGACCCACCGCGGTATCTTAATCGCATCTCGTCCATCTGTCTCGCTCAAACCATGTCTATCAGACCCAACTAGATTATGGACTGTACACGAAAACCAAACCTACGAGAAGAAAAAAGAAACAAAAAAAGAAAAATCTTGGCTATTAGGGCAACCCTGTCTCAATCAACAACCCTCATTATTATGCCTCTACATGTACGTAACGATCCTCATGATAGATCCACCGTCTAATGAATATCGTCTTCCTCGCTTCCAATAACTCTCGAAAGTGTTGGAACTTGCATAAATGCACAATGATCTCTTGAGTACAGAGCGTGGCTGAGAAGCGTCTCGAGCCGACGAAATACTCAAACCATCACTGTTGAACACATCATGCTTCTTCACAATCACGGCATTACGGTTTTTAGCATGAGCAGAGATTGAGATGACCGAATCGTGAATTGAGAACGAAGATATCTTTGTTTCGAAGTGAGAGTATGAGACCTCGAGTTTTCATTGAGAATGTTTGGTAGCATCAATGCCGTCCATGAATGATAGTAATGTACTAGCCACCCCTATATATTCTTCATCTAATGATGGTTTCGATCTTTCAGCCTGCACTGCAGCAGAAGGGGATCATCTTCGAACCTGGTAACGACAGATGAAGCCTGTTCGCCAGTGGCCTATGCATCTGGCATTTCTTCGTCGGCCTGCTCGACCTGCTCGGCTGGTCCAGGCTTGGTTTCCTCAGCCTTTGGCTCTTCTGTCTTCTCCTCCTCACCTCCAGCTGTGCCTTCTGCATCCTTGCTCTCACGCGTGACTTCGGGTGATTTGGCTCTTCCAGCTGCAGCTTCCATGTTCAGCGGTCTCGTGACACCAATAGACGAATCTGGTTGAGGTCCCATATCTTCAGCTCCAATCTCTTCTGGTCCGCGCGCGTGAGCATGTTCCTCAGGCTTCTCTCCCGCCTCTTCATCTGCAACTTGTGAACTATCGCCTCTGCCGACCGCATTGGCATTGCCGCTGGCCATTAAGGTGCGACGAGGGACTTCCTGGCCTACAGGCACAATACCGGCTTCCTGCTCTTGACGTAGCAACTCGCCTTGTGTGACACCACCTTCTGCGCGCAAATGTTGTTCGTGGCTTCTGGTATCTTCTTCTTGAGGCGAGGCTGATCCGCCATTGGAGACGGAAACGGTTTCGATGACGCCGACGCCATTGGGGCCTTCTATGGTCTGTGAACTTTCGCTACGGAAATCGTGATGGCCGTTCTCGCGCTTCAACCAGGGGATGGGAGTGAGTAGTGCGCCGCCCAGACTCTCGTCGCTACCAAGGCCTTCGCGTTCGGATGGGCTCTCGTTGGGTTCGCCGTTTGCAAGGAAGCCGCTTGCGGAGTCAATGCTGGCATTGGCGAGAGGGAACTCATTGACTGTGCTGGTGACGGAGACGACACGGTCGAGAGCTTGGAGGAAGGGTGGTAGGTAGCGGTAGTATCTCTTTGGTTGCAAGACTAGCTCTGCAAGGCGCTGGACTGTGTATGGGGGATGTGTGGGGAAGTTCTTTTCGAGGGTACTCGTTGAGTAGTGGTAGAGAGCGTATAGTTCTGGCGGTAGAGGTGAGGAAGGAGATTGTTGGCGAACTTGTGGGACTGCGGCGAAGGAAGGCACGGGCGGGCGTGGGACTGCGTTCTCCTTGTCGGTACTCACTGGCGGTTCCGAGGATTCTGTGGTCGGGGCGGTAGGTTCAGGCGACTTTGGCGGTGGAGCTGAGTCGTCGTTTGAAGGAAGGATAACGGGTGCGGCGGGTAGTAGGGCTGGCGGATTGGGAGGCGGTGGAGCTTTTGGTATGGGAAACTCGTTATGGACGATCTTCGATTGGTCAGCGACGGAATTGTACAGGAATTCGGATGCGCATACATTGTGTAGTTTCTGCAAGATGTTCTCCAATACTCGCGGCCATTCCGATCTGTCGTCATGGGTCAGGATACGCGTGCGTGACGGAGCGAGAGTCGAGTTACGCGACTTACATGTCGATGGAGCCGTCGCGAGCTGCCTGCTCCAGAATCTCATCGCACGTTGACATGGCGGTCGTTGTGCAGTGTATCAATATGCTATAGGCGCATTTCAAGTTCAAAGTGGAAATGTCGATGGTGAAATGGTCGCATGTTTCTAACTCATGCTGAGGCTTGGCTGACATGATTGACTGCCAAGAAACTCATACCAACTCCTTCTTGCATGTGACAGTGAAACGGTTATGGTCTTGTGTCAATTCGCTGAAATTGTGCTGGTATATCTGTTTCTCTGATGCTCAAAACTGCAACAAGACATGTCTGATCGTTTTTGGATCAATTCTGCCTTTCGATGATTACTCCACTGCTCCTCGACTCCATGGGTATTCCGACATTGCTCCTCCTCCTCTGCTCAATCCACACTCTTATTGGGTCTTGAACAGCAAGATAGCGCAGTGGCCGAGGTAGAAGTAGATGAAGTGCTTGGTCTCTGTGTAATGTGTTAGCGATCAATTCTGCCGACAGTCCTTAGGGGCTCCTTGCCGTGGGTTACGAAGCTGCCAAAGTTTCTGCCAACGATGCAGTGCCAGGTGACACCCTTGCGCTCATCGAACTGTATGGTAGTTAGTCTCCTGGTCTCGAACTGGGCGTATCGTGTTGGCGAACCGTCTTCTTGATGTGGTGTGCAATATCCTGGAAATTGATCAGCATCTGTATGAAGTTGCGTGATTTTTCCAATTCAGACTTACCTTCTCAATGTTGAACTTCTCCATAGCTTCTTGGGCTGTGAACGAGACATTGGTTAGCACCAACCATACAGACCATCACTCTCAGCATGAATCTCCAAAGCGCACAACTTACCAACTTCGATGGCCTCCTGCTGCATGTCTTCGGTCTAGAAAACAGTATAAGCCGCATTGCACGAAACACAACATTCACGAGATTCATACCATGTCTGCAGACTTGACCTGAGCTGTGAGCAAGGCATTAGCTCAACTGCCCCTGATATTGATACATGACCAGCATTTTGACTTACCCTCGAGCCTCTCGGACTGCTCGAGCTGCTGGTTTGTTGTGGTCTTTTCGTCGGACATTGTGATGATTGGTCTTTGCAGTTCTACAATCTATGACTTCTGAAAGAAAGCGATTGGGGAGTGCTGGGAATGCCTGGGATGATGTTGAGAGCACGCGTCGAACGGAAGGGACGTGCGGACCTTGAAGCCGAGCGAGTCGCCGGCCGCCGCAAAGTCGCCGCGCGCAAATCTCGACAATCTTGGACTTGCCATGAATTTTTACATCATTTCTTCTTCTCTACCAATCTTTTCTCTTTCTTCCTATCTTCAACACAGAGATAGACATCCAGTCATGGAGTCAGAGTCATCCCGTATCTTCGTCAGGGGCTTGCCCCCGACCATGAGCGAGGCCGACTTCAAGACGCATTTTGGCAAATATGAAGTCACAGATGCCAGACTCTTTCCTCAGCGCCGAATTGGTTATGTCGGATACAAGTCGCCTGAAGATGCTCAAAAGGCTGTCAAGTACTTCAACCGTACTTTCATCCGCATGTCCAAGATCGGCGTTGAGCTGGCCAGACCCGTACGTTGCTCTTTGCACCTCTCCATCCTGCCCTCCGCTAACTCTCCTGCCAGATCGGTGAGGCGCCCACAAGGAGGCAAGGTCAATCGTCCCAACACCCTCTGGCCATGGCCAAGTTGCCTGCACACAATGCAAATGCCGAGCCCATCGTAGCAAATCTCAAGCGGAAACGCGCCACTCCCGAACCCGAGACTAAAGAGAAGGACCCCAAGCTGAGCGAGTTCTTGAACGCCATGCAGGCCCCTTCTAAGCTTCGTGGAACCCGAGGTGAAGAAGTCAGCATCGCTGCTCAAGAACTAGACACCAAGGTCGTCGTACCCGAAGCCGACAGTGACTCCGAGTATGAGAATGTGCCCAAGAAGTCCAAGAGCGCAGCACCCGCCGTGAAACCGCCCCCAGTACCTACTACCACAGATGCCATGGACGTTGATACGCCTGTCCCAACACAAACAGACCAAGTGGATGCGAATGCCGAGCCCGCTACAGAACAAGACACGGTTATGAACGACGATGATTGGATGCGCTCACGGACAAGCAGACTTCTCGGTCTGAGAGATGACGACGAAGAGGAGGAGGCTGCCACTACACGACCCTTGCACACTGTCGCCGCATCACCTAGTCCCGAACCCATCCCTCAGCCCGAACCTGCAACGAAAGACGAGGAATTCGAGGGCTTCGAAGACGAGCCTGCACCACCTACAGATGAGGTCGAAGAGAAGGTCCGAGCCAGTCAGCGTCTGTACTTACGAAACCTCTCCTACGCCACTCAGGAGGATGACTTGCGAGGCGCCTTTACTGGCTTTGGCAATCTTGAAGAGGTAAGCACTACATTTTTCTTCTTACCAATCACACCCATGCGCGCTGGTTCAAGGATGAACACCTGATAGGGACAGCTTATGCACTATGTGCAGATGCTGAGAACTCAGGAAGAGTATTTTAGTAGATGCCTCTCTAGTCTG
>SWBJ01000291.1:0-66563 GCA_024195555.1 Aureobasidium sp. EXF-12298 | reverse complement strand
GGGCGCCAAGGAGAAGCTCTACTCCTACGTCCAGGCCGTCAACGTCAAGGACCCCAAGGGTCTCCAGACCACCGTTGTTGAGGACGCATAAGCGTATCGCTCACGGGATGCTGGATACTTGACTTGATGTTTTTTTCAAAAAGGAGGGCGCTGGTCAATTGGAATGGGAATGAACAACTGTTTTTACATTTTTTACTGAGCTGGGATGCATCGGTTCACGGCCATGAACCATGGAGTCACGATATGGCGGCGGGAAAAGCAAAGTACTTTTCTCATGCTGCTTCAAAATACCACAACAAATCAGGAAAAAAACAGTTCGACCCTTCCTGTGATACTTCTCGTCTTAGTGACATGTGATACTTGAAACTGTTCCATGCGGTTTGTGTTCGAGTCTACACAATATCAAATACCTCGTGCGATCAACAAAGCATTGTTGCCTTCACTGCAATTCTTTATCTTATCTTCATCATGTTCTCAAGATCGCTGAAACACTGTTTCCTGGTTAAATGACACCCATAGTATGCAGGAGTCTGGTCCGCTCTTGTCCGTCTGCTACAAAAGACGTTTAAGACCGATCACCGGTGGTTGCGAGGTCGAATCCTCGCAGCTTTGCTTCAACAACGTCGATGCATCTCAAACAGGTCGGTCGTGCTAGTCTCAAAACCAACGATGCAGCTTGCAAAGGTCCAGTTTCCGAGTACTCGGGAGATCACCAAGCCACTGTTGTACTCGAGTACTCCTACGCTTTCTCGATCAGATCTCCATGAACAACCTGTGGATTCAATATGCATATCTTCGAAATACCGCACAGTCTCTACCCAACAACGCAAGGATCTGCGAGCAACGCCTAGATAAATTGAAGGCGATTGAAGGGACTTGATGTTCTGACTCTTCAAGAACATCTGTGATCACGAAACCGCAGTCGCGACCACAAAACGTTTAAGCACCTACTCGGTGGTCAAACGATTCCACCCAACGACTCCCCGGCTTGGCGATTGAATAGGCTACATCTTGCTTGAGGAAGATCCTCCGAGTCAGAGGATCACCGAACATGGATTGTATGTAAACGGATATTTGTACAGCAACAGTTTCACGGTGACAGGGCAACCAATGCTCACCATGTTGCGAGTCAGTCGGCTCTTAGCACCCATGTCTCCTCACGGGGGTCTACCTTTGACTTGGTGTCTTCTATCAAACTTTCTCTCTCCAGCGGTCTAGCTACGGTTTCCGGAACTCTGGTGTCTGGTGTACTCGAGCTTTTAACATGACTTCGACTGAGTCCATCCTGAAGCGTCTGGCGGAAGTGGAAGCTGAGAAAGAACTATTGCGAGCCCGACTCGTATCTGCTCGAAGGGACAAAGGCCAGAGAGAACTCCGAAGACAGATTGTCGTCGTACCAAACTCGGACGACAAATCACCCATAGCAGCACTTGAGAAGGTCACTGGATGGCTTAACAGACCAGCGAAACAAGCATCACAATCACCCCTCTTGGACATCTTCATACAGCACGAACGATATAGTCTCGTCTTCGACAACATATATCAGCGCCTCGGCATCAGAGATATCATTGCCATCAGTCGAACATGCAAAAGACTATCATCTTTCTATAAGAACATGCTACCATGTCGATGGAACATCAACCGCAGGCTTTCACGGTTCGTAAATGATGTGAAAGAGTTTAGATCGAAACTAGGAGAAGCAGAAGCTCTGATATCTGGCACTTTTGCCCTCTTATTCTTTGCCCAACTTTATTGGCTGGATTCTGGATTGGATATCTACGTTCGGCAAGGATCAAAGGCCGACAACTTGATTCGATACATTGGAGAAGACAAGAACTATAAGTTCGATTACAGCTATGGTTGGTCGGATGACGACCAGCATCGTACTCTCACCAAGGTGGGTTCAATGTGCCACTAAATATTTCATATCTTGCGTGGCTGACCATGCGAAGGTCCTCATTTTTCGAAGAGTTGTTCCGCCCGGATCACCACAAATACGGTTCCATCTTACCCGGACATTACCGCTGCACAGCATCTTGACCGAATGCGCCTTCTCGACAGCTCACGTCAACATTATCACATGGAATAAGGCATATTGCATGTTTCCGAATGTTACATTCGTTGACCGTCGAATGTATTTCTTGCACAACCCGGATGAAGCTATGGGACAGATCTTGAACAAATATTCAGCTCACGGATGGCGTACCTCGGATTGGGTGGATTACGACCAAGCGAAAGGATGCAACAAACCTGGAATTCAAGAGAACTTCAGGAGAATTGGGGACTCGTCGACCTGGACTATACCGCTCAACCTCTACAAGATACGCACACCCCCTTGTCCGGACTCTGTACTGGAAAGCTGCACATTTCAGATCTTCCCAGACTCTGGGCCTCAAGAATCACGGCATGCTGTCACAGGACTCAAGACCTTCGGCATCGGCGCGCAAACATTTTCATGCTGCATGTTGAAGCAACTCTATACATTCCACGCACCGGACATCAGCTGGATTGTGTTTCTGCGAGAGAAGCTTAGTCGCATGATCATGCTGGAACTGCTCAAAACTGGAGATATCGCCCTGATTGCCATCGCAAGGCGACCAGAATTCACGTCTAACGATCACAAGTGCTGTCCTCTTCTGAGGTTGTGGCCTCGATTCAAAAGACCTAATGATTGGGAATGTGTTGACCACATGATACCTGCTTGGCTCGAGGAGTGGAGAACGGCTAGGAGAGACAGAACAGGGAGCATTGATCTAACACCACATCCTTTGACTATTGTCCAATCCAAGAAGCAACTACGAATCTCACCAACGAAGACTCCTGAGTCTGCACCGCCACCGATACCTCCACGCGCAAGATCTTTGACGACAAGCAGATTGCCATCGAGGCCTGTACCACCACCGCTCTTGAGCTCGAGAAGTGATAAATTCCCCATTTTCTCGAGGACAACTTCAATATCCTCTGCGGGACCTCCACGTTCGATCTCAGTCAGTCACCTAAGCCCACTTAAAGAAACCCTTACCAAACTACCGACTCCCGTTAAACCATCACGTCGCATTGTGTCGGCTCAAAGTCAGCAATCGAAGCCCGGGCCCTCGCTTCTTGGAACTTCCTCTTCGTCTGTGTCCCTATCCAATATACATCCCGCACATCGTTCGAGTGAGCCACGGCGCGATGGACCGCAAATCGCCAGATCAGCAACAGCAGTGCAACTGAATAGGTCAACAATATCACCTCAGGATACTACACCGCCAAGCTCGCCCGAGAAGCAGAAACCCGACTACTTCTCTCTCATACACAGGCGACCAAAGGCACCCAGACCACTGCCTCTAAATCTATCCTCGGCAGAATTCGGTCCCCTCATACCCGGTCTTCTGACACCACCACCGGATGTGCCTCTACCACCCTTACCCGCTGGACATCATCCTAAAAGATCGCCTTCATATCTTATCTCGCATTTACCATGGTCGTCATCCGAGAAAAAGTTCCGCAACATTCAGAGTAAACCTGGTTCTTTGAGCTCCGTCTCTACTCGGTCTGAGAAGATGATCCCGGGAGAGATGAACTGGATTTGATATTCTTACCATGCTGGGACTTTGATCATACTGCCAACACCAGGTCGCATACTCTACCACGCTAAATATTCTCCATAACGATAGTAATGACACTTGTGATCGAAGCATCCATATCCACCATTCCACCAAGCACAACACAAGCACATTCCGAGTCCACTGCCATCCATCGACCCGACATGTTCTCGTGGTCGGGTTCTGACGGAGATTCTCTGACCTGTAATTGAGTAAGTTATCGAGAAACAGGTTACAGGTGGCGCGACCTTGATGGGACCCCGGAAAGGCAAACTCTAAACGTGACGTGCATGTTTCTGACGTTCCTGCATCTCAACGGCTATACCATTTTACCCCTGAATTCCATTTAGAGAAACAAGTAATGATATAGCGAGTGGAAAAAGTCACGGCACATCTCGGAGAGGGTGTACTAACATGGTTGCAATAAGCAGACGTCACAGGTTTTCATTTCGGATGCAATGCAACGCGTGATCAATTTGAGAGAATTATACTCCCGCACCGGAGCATATCGGTCAATGTAGGTGCACTGATCGCGGACTCCTTAGTAAGCAAGACAGCTCTATAAGTACAGAGCTCCCCTGTTCTTTCCTCTTCTCACCATCTTTCCTTGCCGCCACTCCTTCCCACCAAACAGCTGAGTACCTGATGCCTCCTTCCCTTTCCCATCTCCACCACTCCCCTTTCCACCCTGTTTTTACGCGATACCACCCAAAGCTCCCCTTCGAAACGAACCGTCACCTTCGGGGCGCCTAATAAGACACACACTCTCGTTGTCTCCACTACACTCCACTCTGTGCTTTGACCGCATTTTTATGGGAAGGCATTGCACAGCAGTACTTGTAGCAAGACTGAAGCACTGCAGGGCCCAGGGATCTCATTTCAACATAAGGAGCCCACCTTGCAGACTTGGTAAACGCTAGAGAGGATTGCGCGTGCTAATAATGGAAGTATCTTGTTCGAGGCTTTTTTTTCTCTTTCTTCTGCTGTTGTTCTTTATTTTGTGGTAGAGAAGCAAGAGAAGAGAGAGAAGGGCTAGAGAGGTCACTTTGGTTCGTGTTCATTGACTGTTTAGGAGCTGCGGGTGTTTGCTTTTCTTATTTCTGTACCGCTGATCTTGCTTGGTTTGATAGGTGTGAGTTGCTTTTTTGATTTGCGACAGCTGCGATTTTGTTATGGTTGGGTTGTTGTGAGTGATGGATGTTCGGAGAACGTTCATCGATGGTTTTTGTCTTTGACATTGCCATCGGAAGATTTTTTCTTCTCGATGAGTTGCTGGCTTTGATTGCTGGGACTTGTAGAGGATGTGATCGTGCTTTGGGTTGTGCTGATGAATTCTCGAGGCTGTGTTGCCGTTCGTTCGACTCCTGATCTCCGAGGTCTCCTGATTGCTTGTAGGGTCTCAAGAGCAATCATGTAAATATGGTCAGCAGAATCTCACATGCAGCATGCTCTACTAAATGATCATTTAATCGTGACGTTTGGTCAGTGTGTATTGTACAAGTTGCTCTACTTCGTAAATATCCTACAGTTCCTATCCCATAATGTCCTCAAGCTCACCATTCTCGTTGCGTTGAGCCCGCGAAAACAAACCCTGCACAATGGTCTTCTGTTTCTCTCCCAGCCCAGCTCCTCTATCTTGCATTCTTTGCAGGACATCCCAGCACCTGTGATCTGCTTTCTCCGCCAACGCCTTGGCCAGCAATTCTGCTGTGCGCGATCTAGGCATGAATCCTAGTTCCTCCATCTCGTCAAAGTAACGGTATGCGTGATCGAGCTTTACGTCTTGGACACAGATGACTACCAGACGATCGTACACCATGCTGTCAGGGCGGACGCCTATTGACAGCATCTCAGAGACTAAGAACATTGCCAAGTCGAAGGCCTTCTGGGCGATGGGTTTTGCTGCACCGCGGAGGAGGATGTTGAAGGTATCGAGAGTACTGTAAGATTGGCTGCGACGGACAGGTTTGCCGTGTTTGTCTACGGCGAGGCGTTCGAAGAGATGCATATGTTTGTACGCCACCAGGGCTTGCTCGAGCTGATTTGTTTCGACGTAACCTTCTATCAGCACGTTCAAGGCTGCGATGGGGATTTCTCGGCCGCTTTCATGGAGAGAGGTTATGATGTCAAAGGCGGCTGTGCAGTCTGAAGGATGGTGAACAAGATGTGCGAGGATGGGCCTTGTAGACGAAGCGGTCGGAACAATCTTCAAACTTGCCATGATGGTGAGGACTGTGAATGCAGCTCGAAGATCAGGTGGTGAGGCAGACATATATGTCATGATGAGTTGGTCATAGTGAATTTGCTTGAAGGTCGTGCTGCGTTTTCCTAGCACGTGAAAGACGGAGGTTGCGAGGGCGGCATCGCCTTTGCGAGTAGCTGTAGTCAGGACATTCAAACAAGTTCCTGATGAAGGTATCAGATATCCCGGGATGACTTGGCTATTCCAGACGTAAACGGCACTACTATAGTGGAAGAAGGCTGCAGCGCGGTCGAGCATGTGAGTCCAAAGGTTTCGATTGATGGTCCAGTCGTTGGCAGCGATGCGATCCTTGACTATGATCAAAGCCTCATCGAACTCGTTTGTCTCGAGCATGGTGTATAATGCGATGTCGTGAAGCCAGCCTTGGATAGGCACATTGTCCTTTCGCATATCCTCGAGATGGGTAAGACCCAACTCAAGTTGACCTTCGCGAAACAAGGCTGCACCAACCCAGTGATATCCTTCTGTATTCAGCTGAAACCATTGACGACGCATGTATTGTAGAATGTCCATGCGCAGCAGATAGTCCATGTGAACGCTTAGCACACGGAGTACGTCGTGACAGATTTGAACATTCATTTGTAGTCCTTCATCCTGCATTTCAGCCAACAGGCCTACGACCCTTCTTGCGGAGCCGTCGGTGGGATGGATATTGGCGAGAATAGAGATTGAATATAGGCGAAGATTGGGCGTCTCACGGCGATTTTGGACCAAGTACTCGACCAAACTCATGGCCTCTCGACTATTCCCTTTTGCAGCAGCGGCGTGTGCCAGCTCATACAAGTCCGGTGTGCTGTAACTGGGATAACTGCTCTTTTTCAAGATTGGTCGGGGGCGGATTGTTGTCCTTAGAGTTGTTGTGTACTGCTTTGATTGTGCTTCGTCGTCCAGCGGAGCCCACGCATTCATGGCCGGAAGGCCACTCTGTCGTAGTTCAGGCGACACATCAACGGTTCCCTTGAAGCGGACGGGAGCGACAGTAGAGTCGTGGCGTATTGCTGCTGGGCGTGCTATTCGGGTAGCGGCGCATTGTAGCGCTGGCCGACGATGGCGGACCAGGGCATTTCGGCCAGTGATCAGCGGCGCTGAGTTGTATGAAGGACACAGGCAATGCCAGAGCCCGTCGGCGACAAGTCTGGGTGTGGTTGAGGACATGTGCGTTTACGAGCGCCCTCAAAATTCCGCGAGACTTTTTGGAAACGCGCCCAGCTTTTGGTCCATACAGCTGGATTCTACAACCACAATTCCGTACTTATCACGTTTCGTAATACACTTCAATACAACATGCTCAAGTTCAAGTCATAAACTCAGGTTGATGTCGTCATGTTATTCTGGCTATACAGCCTGTCTTCAATGCATGGGTATTCTGTGCCTCATGATCTTTTGCTCTAGATGCCGATGCTGCGCTCCATTGCGCCATCGCACATATTCGCTTATATGCTTCAAAGCCAGAAGACCGCCGTCCTTGTCACGGCAGGGCCAGGCTTGAGCTGTTTGCTTCTCTTGCGTCTTCGCTGACCAGGTCTCTTCAACCACCACGACCACCGCGACCACCTCTACCACGGCCGCCACGTCCACCTCTACCACCACGGTCTCCGCGTCCGTTGTGGTCTCCTCTTCCTCCTTGGCCACCTCCACGACCTCCCCTGGCGGCTTGCTGGCTGGCTTGTTGGTCCTTGACGAGATCCACGATTTCATCTTCCATTCTCAGGTATTTGATCTGTAACCATCTCAATCAGCATCCAGCCGGCTGTAAGTACGCAATTGAATATGGACGTGAACGCACGTTGTTTCCGCGGACGTAGCATTCGGGTAGTCTGAAGAAGCGATCGCCTTCAGGGCTCGTTTGGATGACTTCCTTGAGTGTGAGGTTCATGTATGTGTCGCAGCTGACCAGATGTCCGTTCAGGGTTTCGCCATTCTTGAGCTCGACGAGCATGGGGTGGCCTTGTGCGGCAGTGAGTAGTCCGAGAGGGAGCTAGATGGCGGCATATGGTCGTTAGTCGCCTGACTGGTGAGCAGGAGGGCTCTGTAGCTGGAGAAGCGCTTGGTCACTCACCATTGTGGATGCGACAACGCTTGGTGCGTCAATGTATTATAGATGATTCAAAGAATGGTGTTTGCGCATGCTATGGTTCGCGCAACCAGACAGCGACAACGACGTCAATCGGAACTTGCCGATCGCTCTGAAGTGAAGCGCAAGCCTGAGTCGATCGTGTCTGGAAGTTGCTCCGAACGCCGTCTCCGACGCCCGACTGCGGTTCTGCCTTCCTTCCAAATCCTTCGCTGAGGCTCCTTCCTGGGCCATCTCATTAACTTGCTGCCTACGGGCTCTTTTTCCATTTGTCCCTCCACAACATTCACCGTCACGCCGTCAATACTCGGGCTGGATAGGCCCATGTAGATATCTGATTTATTTGCAATTCCATCTATCCTTTGCGGCAATGTGTTCAATCAGCCTGCTTCTGTTTGCTCTTGCCTTTACTTGCACTCTCGTCTCCGCCGTTCCTTACCCCGTCTTACCTTCGTTCTCTTCCTTTTCCAAAGTCGCAAAAGAACCCATCGTTGGTATGGCTCTACCTCAACACTCTTGCATAGTGCAACACCTACTTATAGACATGTCTAGGCAGATTCGAAACGATAGCCGTCAGAGTCCCGTGTGTGGACTGTCCTGTATACGAGGATGACGCGGCTCTGGTATGTCTTATACTCATGCCAAGAACGCCATATGCCTCGTTTTTGGCACGAGGCCGCGTGTGTCGTCTGAACTCTTATCTGATATCTGCCTCAGGACTTTGAACTTCAATATCCTCGCCTTGATTCTTCGACCAACCTTTGCGATGTCGACTTCACATTGAACGGACGACCCATCGTCGTCGACCACTCGAACCCGGGCCAACTGTCTACTCTGCACATACCTCGTGGTCTAGCTAATCAACACTGGGAGGTTGACCTTGCTGTCCAAGGCCTCTGCGATCCTGTCAAGGACGGTTCTGTGTCCACTCAGCGAGCCTTCTACTTCAACGTCACTAAGGTCGCTCAACAACCTCTGATTACCCCCGGCACATTCACCGTCGTTGTTGGTCATTCTGAAGCAGCTCAAGTCCTCATTGATTCGGAGATTGACGAACAAGCCGAATGCACTTCAACCTTGAAAAGTGTAATCAATGAGAACTCCTCCATACTATCCAAGATCGAGGCCATTCCAACCGACAATGACATCAAATCAACAGGCGATATCATCAACGTCGAACAAGCCCTTCGCGATCGCCTCTACGAACAGGCGACAAGGCTACAGAGGCTGAATCAACGTTGCCATAAGGACTTAAGCGAAAGTCTTAGTGATTGTCACAAAGACATCTCGTGTATGAGCAGAGTCATGTGTCAACGCATTCACGACACTACCTACCAAAAGATCAAAGAAATTCAAGCAGCTCTCCAGGGCTCTATCATGACTAGCAAGGATCGCCAGGACCAATACGTCGCTGCCGATGAGAAAGACAACTGGAACTTCAACGTCAGCTCTGTGGATAACCTCCTCGCTGATATTGAGAACGGAAACTCTAAGAAATACGAGAATGAGTCGCAGCATCCTGTAGTACTCGCCTTGGAGATCCTCGCGGCCGCGATCGGTCTTTCTGCCCTTTGTGCATTCATTCGCCGCCGCTTTGGATCTCTTCGTCGTCGTGTTGACCGTCTGTCAGACAAGGAGGAACGACGACGAGCTCGTCACTTCCGCTGTCTTGCTCGTAAGGAAGCCTTCCGTAAGAAGTGGGTCAACTTCAAGCAAGTTTTCAAGCGCTCACCTCGCAACGGGGATTACGATGAGAAGCGTGCACTGGTCATCGAAGCTGCTGGTCAGGTAGTCGACGACTACGCAGAAGGTTGTTCCCGCCAAATCGACGATCTGGAAACGGGCCATGCTTTTGGTGACCTTCGAAACGCGCGCGAGTTTGTGGTCAGTCTGGTGCACATGGGTAGAGCGCGCAAGCCATCAAATGCCGAGTCTGGAGACACCACATTACCTGAATATACCTCAGAGAAGCTGCCGGACTACACTTCGACGCCGAGTGATCACGCACCTTCAGTCGTCAGCTTCAATTCTATCAACTTTGGCATTACACCAGAAAGCAGCATGATCTTGTCACCTAGATGCAGTCGCGAGACGCTACGCACAGGGACCGATTTCAGCATCGAGTAGACGAACATTTCATTCTTCTTTTCTTCTCTTCTTTGTAATTTTATGGATGGCGGGCAATCACAGAACTGGTTGGGAAGGGTTGGTAGGAGTTTGTTTCTTGCTGGACAAGGAGTTGGACTCTTGGGGATCTGCAGGGAGGATATTTGCCGGGCACATATAATGGTTGGGTGTGGTATGGGAGTACAATGGAGCCGCTATAACGCTGGCCTAGGATGGGTAACTAGTGCATAAACGCAATCCCCGCATCATCAAGCGCTTTCTACATCACTCGCTTTCTTCGGTTATGATCGTGCCTTCTTCATTCATCGTTCTATCTCTCGCACCTGCCGTTTTTGCTCTGTACGCTCCTTTCTTGTCAAGACACCAAGCGAAGTATTGTAGAAGATTAGATGAATACAAGACAGCCTGGCGATGTATGTGAAGGAGACCTGGAATCAAGAGCTGCCCATAAAAGGCTAACATTAAATATTTCGTGAAAATACTCGTAAGAAAACATGAAGACCACTGCTTCCTTTTGCCTCATTCCAGCAAGAGCACCTTTAAACAAGATACCTATACTCAGGATTCAAATCCCCCAACTCCGTCTTCTCATACTCCGTCAACCCCACATCCGTAACAGTCTTATCCCTCTGTCTATTCTGCACCACACAAGCAATGTAATAAGCAATACAGCTCAAAACACTCAGACACGTAAATGCAATGCAAATGCTGTATCCTTTTGTATACAACGGCGCATCTGTTTTCAGGAAACAGTATACTGCGATGATGCCGCCGATATTGCCGAAAGCGACTTGCCAGGCTGATCCTACACTGCGGCGATGATGGCCGCCGAGATTCATGTCTGTGAGGGATGGTTAGTGATGAGAAGAGTGGGAGGGAAAGGCAATAACGTACTGAACCAGCATACGATGATTGGCATTGCTGAGTAGCAGCCCATGGCTACGAGGAACAGAGCTGCGTATTCGAGAGGACGGTTGTCATGAACGGATATCAAGATTGCGAAACCGACGATTGCAACACAGACGGCGAAGACTGCGTATCCAAAGCGATGGCGTGATTTGTCGGAGAGATAGGCGAGGATCATGGCAAAGGCAAAGGCAGCGGCCCAGGGAGGTACACTGTGCAATTGTGTCTGAATCTTTCCGTAGCCATATCCATTGATGATGGAGGGTGAGAAGTATGCGTAGCTAGGAAAAAGGTAAGCAAGAGCATTTCTCAAATTGATAGAAGACTTACGAGTAGGCTGGGACGATGAGACCGAAGTACATGAAACCGCCGAGGAAGACTTTGTAGTCTTTGAAGACATTGCCGACGTCTTTAATGCCCATTTTGCGTTCGACGGCTGAAGCACCTTGTTCGCTGCGAAGACGGTTGATGACGTATGTTCTCTCTTCCTCAGACAGCCATGTGCTGTCTTCAGGGAAATCCGGAAGGACGAAGAAGAAGGCGGCGCTGACGACGCAAGTAAGAATGCCTTCGAGGATGAAAATCTGCGATAGTCAATTAGTCATCATCTCAATATTGGTGTTCTTCTTCAACGTACCCATCTCCAACCATTATAGCCTGCGATACCGTCCATTTTTCCAATGGCTGCTGCAAGCAGACCAGCAAAAGCACCAGCAAGTGTTGTACTCGAGAAGAAGAAACTATATCTCCTCTGTGCTTCTGTTCTCAAATACCAAGAACTGAGCAAGTAGAAGCATCCAGGAAACATGCCGGACTCGAACACACCTAGGAAGAAGCGCGTGGCCAATAAGCCAGAGTAATTTGTAACCACTCCTTGCAGGGTCGTAGTAAGGCCGAAGAGAAACATGCACGCTGAGAGCCAAACATGCGGCTTGAACTTCTTCAGCAGGATGTTACTCGGAATCTCGAAGAAGATGTAAGGCGCAAAGAAGATGACAAGAGCATTGTTGTACTCGTGACCTTCCAATCCGAGCTCAGTTGACATGCCGGCGACATTTGCGTTTGCAATGTTGACTCTGTGGAGATTTATGGTCAGATTGTTGCTCTTCTGCTCTTTCTTCCAATTGGTCGCGACTCACCTATCGAGGAAGGCAAGCAAATATAAGATGCACAAGAATGGCACGACGTGGAAATCGATCTTGTTTACTAGTTTGCGTTCTGTGGTATGTGGTGGACAGACAAGCGTATCGTCGTATGCGGTTCCGGTCTCGACGCGATCGAATGATGTTGGCGACCCGCCATCAACGTCCTCTAATGCAATCCAGTCAGTCATCCGGTTGCGATGGTCGCGATGTCAAGGGCTTGTCTTACTTTGGCGATACGCCATATTGGGTAGATTTTCGTATGTATGTTGTTTCCAGAACAGGACAGGTCCAAAGAGTTGTCTCGGCCGTGAAGAAAAGAGGCAACCGCGACACACCAAGAGAGTTATAAGCTTATGACAGAAACAAAAAATCGAATGAGAAGATCAACAAAGAAAGCCGGGAAGATGACTGTACTTGACTGTGTATCTGCCGACACCGCCGTAGGGTGATCTCCAATCCTACCTTGCGAACTAATCGTTTCTGACCATGTAAAACGACACATGCAAGCCATCAACTCGCATCGCCATTCGCTCCATCCTTCCCCCACAAAGAGATCTGCAGGTGGGTATGGGGCTGCTCTTGGCAATATGACGATGGAATCCTTCCGAAAAGGTGAAGCGCACCGGATTCTCTACGGCGCAGGTCAGCAACGGTACATGACAATGGCGACACTGCCGGGTGTCTTTCTCCGTTATCGAAAGGTGCTTTTAGTTAGGGGAATATCAGTCCAAGAATCAAGCATTTTGCTCATGTGCTGATGTTTTTCCGGAGAATTGGGATGGTGGCTTGCAGAATAGCGATGTTCGCTGAACGGAGGAGAGGTGTTGCCGATCTCGGATGCTCGCTCGTGTAACAACACCTTCCTCTTTCTGCCTCGGGATACCACCCTCTTTAGGCGGTACATTGAACCTACAAACGTTTTGCGCAGCGTCGAAGTCAGCTGTCAAGAGAACACGAGCCTTGATGTACTAGTTACCGCGGCTACATTCCGCGCGACAACACGGCAAAAGGCCTGTGATGTCTCTTACGCTTGTATACCAGACTCGAGCATGTTAACAAGGTGAACTCCGAGGTCGGCGCTCTATTCGCGACACCCTGATGGTGGAATTGTTTCGATAAGGATGAATAGATGAGTCACCCAGAGTGTGATTGTCGAGCTCCAAGAGTCATCGCAGTCAGTATGATGTTGTGGAAGTCGGCCGCCGCAAGATGCTGAAAGTCGGGTCTCAATGCATCTGCTTTCGGTCCTGGGAGTCACGAAAAGACAGGGACAACAGTTCGAAGAGATGACGCATGACTCCAGCTTAAGGAGGAGAGGAGCGACATGAAAGACGAGGGGCGGCATATCGACGCCTTTTATAATATGTCTGCTCTCCATGGCCCGCTCTTGGCCTGAGGTCATCTGAAGCAGTCGTGTCGGCGCATGATCTTACTGACCAGCACACGGGTCGATCTCCCACACAGATGCTGCAAATCGTTTGGAGAGACCTCGTCTCAGTACAGTGACCAATAGGTTAATGGCTAGTACTCGTTTGTATTCACTGCCTACTAGTCTCCATAATCCAGTTCGGTTAGGTGTCATCGCATACAGAATGTCGTTTCCAGCTAAGCTAGTGTACGCGATTTGCGTAGATTCAGATACAGGCGCGATGCAGTGATGGTATGAACCATGATGGACGTGTTAGAGTGAAGGTTACGAAGGCGTTGTTGAAAGAGGCCATCTATCGCAGCTTTGGCAGAGAACGAAGCTGGACAAGTTATCCCCAAGAAGGGCAAACATGCGATGTTGAGGACAAGGAAGTCTATCGCGAAAGCGATGATGGACGAAGACCGTTTCAGATGCAGGTACGCGCGAGTTTCGGTTTCGCGACTTTCGTCCTTGCGTGACGGGATTTGCCAGCAGGTCCAAGGTTCAACCTGCCAATCACAGAACACGCGTTGCAACTTTGCCGGTTGCTCCATCAAAGTCTTTGTCAACATAAAAAAAAATTGGATGGCAAACGCCGCTTGCCATGGATAATATTACGCGATCACTGCTGACAGAAGTCGAAACTCCAAGAAGCTGCCTTGGTTCTTCGCCTTGGATGCTTACGCGACATAGGGCAATCCAGCGATGAGCATACCGAGAGCCGATATCCAGAGATAAGACACCCGATGGTGGGTCTGGATGTTGCCGTCGGGAGTGCCTTATCGAATCAGGGCGAAGGCTTTGACAACTTTCTGTCAGCGACAGTGATTTCTATGGCCCATGCGCTATCAGATCGCGGGTCCCATATATTATCGAAAGTCGCCGGGAAATCTACAGGCCCCTCCTATCCCTGTTCATCTTTCTTCCCTTCTTCGTGATACCCTCGAGTGTGTTTGTCTTTTCTACCTCTCTATCTTAATATTTCTCGCACATTCACAATGGCTTCCGCTGCCAGATCTTTCACCCGCGCTCTTCGCTCGCCTGCCACATCTTCATTGAAGAGAAGCGCCACCTTCGTCCCTCGCACCACCTTTGCTCAGTCGAGCCGCCGTGGCTACGCTGATGCCGCCGGTGCTAAGAAGGGTGGCAATGGCCTCCTGATCGGTGGTCTTGTTGCCGCCCTTGCTGGTGGTGCTGGTTTCTACTACATGAACGGCGCAGAGCAGGCTAAGGCTGCTGGTGTCTTCACACCTACCCAGGAGGATTACCAGAAGGTCTACAACAAGATCGCTCAACTCCTCGTTGAGCACGATGAGTACGATGATGGCTCTTACGGACCCGTCCTTGTCCGTCTCGCATGGCACGCCAGTGGCACCTACGATGCCGAGACTAAGACTGGTGGCAGCAACGGTGCTACCATGAGATTCCCCCCTGAGGGTGACCACGGTGCCAATGCCGGTCTTCACGCTGCCCGCGACTTCCTCGACCCCGTCCAGAAGGAGTTCCCCTGGATCACCTACTCGGACCTCTGGACTCTTGCTGGTGTTGCTGCCATCCAGGAGATGCAGGGCCCCAAGATTCCCTGGAGACCCGGCCGCAACGACCGTGACGTCTCTTACTGCACTCCCGACGGCCGTCTCCCTGACGCTTCCAAGGAGCAGAAGCATCTCCGCGCGATCTTCAACCGCATGGGCTTCAACGACCAGGAAATCGTCGCTCTCTCCGGTGCCCACGCTCTCGGCCGCTGCCACACTGACCGCTCCGGTTTCTCTGGTCCCTGGACCTTCTCCCCTACCGTTCTCACCAACGACTACTACAAGCTCCTCATGGAAGAGAAGTGGGCCTACAAGAAGTGGGACGGCCCCAAGCAGTTCGAGGATGTCTCCACCAAGACGCTCATGATGCTGCCCACCGACATGGCTCTGATCAAGGACAAGAGCTTCAAGTCCTACGTCGAGAAGTACGCCAAGGACAACGACGCCTTCATGCACGATTTCTCCAACGTCGTCATGAAGCTTTTCGAGCTCGGTGTTCCATTTGAGACTGAGGAGCGTATGACCTTCAAGTCCTCCGAGTAAACGACACACTTTTCGATACCCATACACCAATCAACAAATACAAGGAAATAAAAAGGAGGGCAATAGACATGTACACGACCTGCGATACACTATAGACGCTGCTTTTCAGTTAGAGCGCATTTGCATGACTAGAAACATTAGACCGCGCGAAAGCAGCAACTTCTTTCTTCGATGATACCTCGATTTGTATATTTAGCGCTTTTTTCTTTCTGCTCAATAGAAGCATAACCAAAAACAATACAAAATCTACAACAAAACCACGTCCATCCTCAGATATATCTCTGATTCTCTGTTTCTTGTTTGCATACAATGGACGCCTCTCGTTGTACGATGTGATCTCAAGACTTGACGTCCGAATTACCTTTCCAGCACCCAGCCCGTTGCTTGCAGGGCTATCCAATGAGCTTAACTCTGTGTTCGGTCCCGTTCCGCCCTCATGGATCTTGTTTGTATGAGGCGCCGCAACCCCGCTCCTCGGTTGATGATTGAGAAACACCAATCAGATCCATGTTTGGTTGAAACTGCTGGCTTTGTGTTCAATGAAGAGACTTGGAGCGGAATTGATGCGTTAGCATGGTCTTCACCAGTTTCGGTATGTTCTGGGATTGAGTTCGAAGTCGAGAAATGGCTTGAATGACTATGTCGTTATGATTCTGGGGCAACCCTGATCGTATTTCCCGCGCACCAGAAACCACTATTATCGTCGGTCTACATTTACACGGAGCCTTTGAGCATGTGCTAGATATTGAGTAAAAGACCATGAATAGGTATTGAGGTTATTGTGCATCTTGAGACTGTCACCGTGGATCGATGTAAAAGTTGAGTTTTGTCTTCGCTTTCCTCCAGGGTTCACTCACAGTTGCACACTCGCGTGACGATATTCAGAGCATTCCGTGAACAGCCATTCCAAAACATCACGAGTCTTTGCTTGACATCGTGTTGTGCTCTCCAATCGAAAACAGGATGCCAGACAATCAGTTCCCAACAAAATGGTTATTTCGTGGACGTGTGACTCGATACAGTACCACCCTGACTCACAATCCCATAGCCTCATCAACGCGTACAACCCGCCATCTCTTTACATATCAATCACATAGCCAACACTGAATCTGCAATTTCATTTGTGCTTTCCAATACTACCAACTACTTAATTCACTTGAGCCGCGCTTTCAAGAGCAACGATGTCATCTATCCATGCACCAACAATACGACTGGCTTCCCCCACCGACCTCCCAGCAATAACCTCTCTGATCTCCTTGGCCTATTCACCCTACCTCCCCCGCCTAAACGGTCTAGTCCCAGCTCCCATGACTGCAGACTATGGCTCCTTGATCACCACCTCGTCCCTCTATACTCTCATCGCCGACGATACAGTCGTAGGCTGTATATCTCTATCAGCCGCTACGAACCACTCAAGCGCATTAGAGATCAACAACCTAGCCATCCACCCCGAATCACAAGGAAAAGGGTATGGAAAACTCTTGCTGGCGTTTGCAGAAGATATGGCTAAGGAAAGGGAGTTGAAGAGTTGTTGTCTTTATACCAATGTCAAGATGGTGGAGAATGTGGCTTTGTATAAGAAGTTGGGGTATGAGGAGGTAGGCAGGTGGTCTGAAGATGGCTTTGAGAGGGTGTTTTTCGTAAAGGCATTGGCTTGAGATGGTTGTAAAGGCAAGAGGATGATTCACGGTCGCTGAGAAGATTGGTTCGCGACAGCAAAGATCACAGATAACCGGCGGAAAGTAAAGTGTTATGGAAGTCTTGTAATAGAATCTATTCGTGGTCATGATATCGCTACTAAATCGCTAGAAAGAAAACACAAAGATAAGAAGACAGATCAAATGCTTTTTATCATAAAGTCGTCTCATGACATCCAGGCCCAGAACTTGCCCATGATGGTCGTCGGTACGGGCTCGTCGAAGACTTGCTCGTCAATCTCCTTCTTGCCCGAATCAATGTCGGCCTCGGCAGGTCTGACAAATCTCGGTCTGACGATCGCCTTGTGGCCAATGTACAACACAACAAACAGAATCAGACTGATATATGCGATGAAGAAGTTTGAAGTGTTCCAAGGGATGAAAGCGGTGAATCCTTGCGTGAAGATGATCAAGACCCAGAAGAAGAGTCCGTAGTAGGTGAACCACGGCTGAAGCATAGCCTTGTACGGCAGAGTGTCTCTGGAAATGCCCTTTGCTCTCAAGATTCTCATGAAGGCGAGGTGGGAGGCCAAAATACACGCCCAAGCGATGAATCCTGCAACACCAGAGATCTGGATGAGCCAGTTGAAAGCAACACTGCCACTGGATGAGACATTCATGAAGCCGAGAAGACCGAATAGCGAAGTGAATGCAATGGCGTACACGGGAACCTGACCCTTGGTGATCAGGAACCACTTGGGAGCGAAACCTTCACCAGCGAGTCCGACGAGAATTCTAGATGCGGAGTAGACGTTCGAGTTGGCAGCACTCAACACAGTGCAGAGCAAAACAGCGTTGATTATGCCTGGGAGGGTCTTTACACCAGCAAGCTTAGCGGCGATGACCAGAGGTGAAGCAGTGGCATCACTACCACCAGCACGCAGTTGCTCGTTGTCGTAAGGAACCAGGAGACCGATGAAGAAGATCGTGAAAACGAAGAAAAAGATAATGCGGAAGAAAGTCTTGCGAATGGCCGCAGGAATGGTCTTGCGAGGGTTGTATGTCTCGCCGGCAGCAACTGCGACCAACTCGGTTCCGGAATATGAGAAACCAGCTTGGATCAGAACCGACCAGAAGCCGACAAACTTGGCAAGAGCGGTGCTTCTGCCACCATCGACAAGGTAAGGTGCGAAGGCACCAGGATTCCTCCACGTCTCGAAGCCAAGGTATCCGTGTTGACCAGCTCCAGCATCGATACAGATAGCGAAGATCATGAATCCGAGGACGGTGATGACCTTGATAAGAGCAAAGTAGAACTCGATCTCTCCGTAGAACTTGACTGGCATAAAGTTGGCGGCAGTGATGACGATCCAGAAGCAGCCGATGAAGATGGCTTGACTCAAGTCAGGTCGCCAGTATTGAATAATGATACCACTCGCAGTGAGTTCGAGGGCGTAACAAGATGCCCAAGCCCACCAATAGATCCAGCCCATAGAAAAACCGAGCGAAGGGTCGACGAAACGGCTGGCGTATGCGGTGAAAGCTCCAGTAACAGGAAGGAATGCGCACATCTCTCCCAATGATACCATGACAGAGTATACAAGCGTGCCAACGAATGCATAGGCAATCAGAGCTCCGGCAGGGCCTGCGTTGGCAAGAGCTGTTCCTGATCCGATGAACAATCCAGTACCAATGGTACCACCTGATTGATCGTGGTCAGTGAAAGGTAGAGGAGGTATTATAGCCGGGCAATGGTACCAATTGCAATCATCTGCAAATGTCTAGACTTGAGCTGTCTAGACAGCTGATGTGTGGTTCCTCGTTCGACAGCATGGTCCAATGAGCCGGAACTCGAGTCCCAGGTGTTCTTCTCGTTCACATCGAACTCCTTGGGTGGTTGTGCTGCCATAGCATTTGGTATAGTGTTGTCCGGCATGGCTTGTATCGGCAATCGACTTCCTCGACTTGGATTGTGTGATGAGATGAAACAGTCAGAGAAGGCAAGTGAAAAGCGACGAAATCATCGTGCAGGGCCGTCTTGGCCCAGCTCGGACCGTAAAATTTGCCTTGATGCTGTCAGACCTTTCAAGTACGTAAAATTTTGTAGATTCAACGTTGGGTGCCCCAGGATTTTCGCAGGATGGAGCTCGGTCTTTGCCCGACGGTAGCCGAAGTCGTATGAACCGATGATCGCGTGGAGGAGAGCATCAAAAGACAGGCCAAAGGAGAGGAATGATAGAGGTACGGATGCGAAATGGTTGAGGAAGGTCATGGCCGACCATATCGCGACGTCGAAGAGGAAGTTGATTCTCTGAACAGAGCGAGCGACAGTTTACGAGTACCTACATTGTGGAGGACGTGAAATACAGAGCAGAGCGCGTGCAGTAGATGTTGCGAAGGAGCATGTCAAGCGACAAGTGTAGAGTATATGTTTGATGAGATCTTGCGGTGATGAGTTGTCGAGGAACACGAATGCACACCGGATCTTTCTGTTTAGCTCATCGTCGACTGCTCAAGAGGTTGACGGAGGATCAAGGAAGGAGCGCTCAACAAGGCCCGCGCACTTGCTCTCATTCCTTGGCAGCCCTGTCACGAGTCATGAGTCCTCCCTTCGTCATCGTCGCATTGGAGATCCTACCTCTTGCTAGCTTAACATTCATACAACTCTTCAGAAAGTAATCATGTCTCTGATTCTTAGCTCTATTTTCTTTACCCTCGATGACGGTAACGACTGTTTCTAGAATGAAGACGCCCTTCTCTTCTTGCTAGCCTGATGAACGCCTTTCGTTTAGCTCTCTTCAAACATCGAGGGCTCTTACTTGCTTCTGACCTGATGCATTTTATGATTGAGATGTGTAGAAGTATGGAACGAAAGTCGACATCTGATACTAAGATTCGCCTTTATCTTTTCTGGAGCTTACGAAATGTTCATGAATGCCACATCAAGTCTTTTTCACCTTCTTTCCACCAGACTTGTTCATCTCTTTCTCAGCCATCTCGACCAACTTTGCATCCCTCCAAACACTGACCTTATCAACAGCTTCTCTAGGCTTCTTCCTATACAAGAGTAGGTACCCTTGCACATCAGACGGAGCGAACCTTCCCTCTGGCAATTCTGCAGCAAATCTCGTACTCAAGTCCTCCAGTTCATCTGTCGTAAGTGGTGGCTCTGCATCATCAAATTCAGCAATACCACCTGCCGTCTTCGTCACACCGGTCTTCAAAAAGAATGCTTTTGTAGTGACAGTGGGGACGTTATCTCCAGCATACATTCTCAAAAACAAACTCTTGATTTGGGAGGCAGTCGCGTGGGAGAATGAGATCTGCATGTCGACTCTTCCTGCACGTACCAATGCTGGGTCGAGCTTTTCAGGGTGGTTGGTAGTCATGATGAGGATGCGACCTTCGTGTGTTGCTACACCGTCAATCACGTTGAGTAGACCAGATAGCGAGATCTTGGATGTGGCATCATTGTCAGTGTCGGAAGAGGGTTTGTTCTTGCGGCTGCGATGACGTTTGCGAGATGGAGGTGGTGGCGGGGGAGGAGAAGTAGAGTGGATTTGACGACTCGCTGCGATGAGGGCGCGGGCGAGCGAGTCGACGGTGAGAGGACTGTGATTGCGATGTTGGAAAGATGGTGAAGAAGACCTGGAGGTTGTATATGAAGTGCTTCTCGTGCCGTTGTGCAAGGTTGAGATGTGTGCGTCTGAGGCTTGGGATGCGCTTCTGCCGTTAGTAATGATAAGGGCCTTGGTTTGACTGACGTTGGAAGGCGCAGTCTGATCGATGTCTTGAGTTGCATCACCATTGATGTGACTCTTGACCGCACCGCCATCTGGGACAGTCGACCTTCCGAAACCATTGACGATAGTTGGTCCCTTGACAACGGCACGACCTCTGCTCTTGCTTCTGCCAACCTCTGTCTGCACCGAATCTTCATCATCACTTTCGTGTTCTGTGTCAGAATCAGAATCGGAATCATCCTGCCGTTTCTTGATACCAGCTGCATCGATGTCTTCGAACAAGACGATACACCTCTTTGGCAAATTGTTGAACAATCTTGACAGCATGCTCTCAGTCAGAGTTTTGTCCATAAGGTTGATGATGTGAATATCCAGACCAAAGATACCGGCAAGCGAGAAACTCAAGCTGGTCTTGCCTGTACCAGGAGGACCAGAAAACAGATAGCCACGACGATATGGGATACCACGAGAAGCATACCACTTCGAGCTCAACGGGTGCAGGTACTCATTCATATCCTGCAAGATGCGTGACTTTTGTTCTGGGTCCAGGATTACTGTGTCAAGATTGCGGGAAGGGCGCTCAGAACTTCTCATCCACCCATTCCAGCGCTCTTCTGCTGGTACACGGATGATGGTCTTGGAGCCTTCTTTGCGAACAGTCCAAGCCTTGACGTCGTTGAGCAGCAGCTTGATCGGGTTGGTGGAGATGCCAATACAACAGAGATTCATATGAGACTCTGTACGTTCAACACCATCGTTACCACGGGTAGTGAACTCATTCTTTCTAAACTGGAAGGTACCGCGCGGAGTTGAGAACCAGAATTGACCATGATCAGGCTCGTAGCGAGGTGGAACGCGTGCAGCAGTTTTAGAGAAGTTGAAGTAGCCATGCTCACCGACGGCGACTTTGGAAAGCATATCCGCGTCCTCCTTTTCATCTTCATCGTCAGAGTCTTCCAGGCATGCATACTGGGTACGAGCAGTAAGCGAACGCTTAGAGAGGTCGGGTCGAGTAGCTGCTATCCACTCAAGAACTGTGGTGTACAACTCATCACTGCCTTCGATGTGTACAGAGCTTGTGAAATAGTCGAGAAATGTCTTGTAGAGTCGACTCCAGATGAAGTCGACGGCACTCTTGGCGATGAAGAAGAAGGCAACACAGGTCATGATCAGACTCACGTCAAAGCCAAGCCATTGTTGTGCGGCATTAGCAAAGAGACTGTAACCTGGGACAACCGCTTCGAGGAGTTTGATGGGCAGATCGCTGACATCGGTGCCATTTCCAGAGGGTAGAGCAGTGATAAGCTGACGACTTAGGTAGAACAGATCCATGCCGTGCGACTGGAAGGTCGACGTGGCTGTACAAATAGATCGAGAGAAGAAACTTTGACGGTGCCGGTGTCCGAGGTAGGTCGGCGAGGTGTCAGACACCGCAAGCAGTTGTGGCAAACTTGTTCACAGTAGGCTTGTGATGAGATGGAATACACTGCGAAGAAAGGGCCGCAAAGCCTTACCTTATGTATACTCGAGTAATCTACAGCTGCCACATGGATGACTTACCGCGTCTCAAACATCGGCGCTTCTGCAGTCATTCTTTAGGCGGCAATCTCGGATGGTCGTTTGCTTGCAGCATGTCAAAATGCACCACGCCTTTCTGCATAGACAGCTTGGTATGCGCTATTGTCTCGAACATTCGTAAAGTCTAGCGTTTAGGCATCAATCAGCCGCAGTAGTCGCCTGGTGTTGGCTGATAGGTCGAACAGAAAGGTGCGAAGATGTCCGCTGCGGGGTGACAAAGGGGTGGGCGGGAGAGACACCGCATCCCACGTGTTGAGAGACTGGATGATTGGATGGCCACTCTCCAAACGAGACACTTGCATGTGAACAATGCAGATGCAGGAATATTTTGACAGGTCTCAATGCTCCGAATCAAGCTATGACGTGCAAAGGTGACAAGCAAAGAAGATGTGATAAAATAGTAGAATATGTATTTTGCAATATGTGTTCCTCTAGTGTAAGAAAAGGACAGGGTATAAACAAGTCAGACTAAATGAATAGAACAAGAATCGCCAAAATGCAAAAGGCACCTCTATCCGAAGCGGAGAAGTAGCAACTGTAATCTAAAACAGGAATGGTCGAGCAAACAACTGTTTACTCGCTCTTTGCCTTCTTTGGCTTTTTGGGCACACGAGCGAGCCAGTAGATACCGACAGCAGCAAAGGCATTGAAGATGATGAAGGCCCACATGATACCGAAGTTTCTCCACCGGTGGCTGTAGGAAGAGCTGACTGCGGCAAGGAAAGAGTTTGTATCTGCGATCTGGCAGAACTGGCAGTCCGAGGTCTGGCTTTCCTGGAGGTAACCGCCGAATTGGGCGATCCAAGGAGCCATGAACTGACCACAAGTCTGGCCTGCGGGTGATCTGAAGTTGAGGTACTCGTTGGAGGCACAGACCACGTCGGTGTTGGCAACTGCGACGGACAACATACCGTCGACCAGGTAAGAGAAGGGCGACAGGCGGTACATGAAGATCCAGAAGCCAGGCATCACGGTAGGTCCGACCAGGACACCACAGAAGATCAAGGTCAGGGAGAACATCAAGTTGGCAATGTTACCACCGGTCTCAGCGAGATCGATACCAGCAATGACCATGTTGGTGAAAGTCGAGGTGAAGAGAAGGAATTGCCAGACGAACAGGAAGAAGAGACCACCACGCTCGGTGACTGCGTTGGTAGGGACAGCGTTGCGGTAAAGGCCGATGGGGTAGTAGAAGCAGAAGAAGATGATCACAGCTCCGAGAGAGTTCCAGGGCAGCTCGACGATGATGTTGCTCAACATGAACGCCTTCCAGGAGTAAGTCTTGGAGGGGCGCTCGCGAACCTCGTACAGAGCACGCTGGGTGACGAAGTGGGGCATAATTTGCTGGACGAGTTGACCGAAGATGGTGAACAGCATGAAGATGGAGAACACTAGATACTGTTAGCATGGTTGTTACATGGAAGGATCTTTGCTTTACGTACTTTGGTTCTGGAGACCTTGTTGCGAGTTCGGGGCCTTGAAGAAGACGAATCCAATGAAGAGAGCGGAGAAAGTACACAAAGCGAGCTTGGAGAAGATGTAACTGGGCGTTCTCCAGTACTGAATGAAGACACGCTTGGTGACCTCGACGAACTGCACACCGAAAGGAGCAGCAAATTCGCGGAAGCTGGTCTGGTCGTTGGGGTCGGTCGAGGGCTGAGTCTGCTGGGGACGTTCGTGGTGAAGTCTAGCAAGCTCGGCCTTGGTGTTGCGGTATTCCTCGCTGTCGCGCCAGGTCTGGTGCCAGTCGATGTCGGTGTGAGATCCAGGAGCGGCGCCAATAACCTCGAGCATCCATTCGGCAGGGTTGGCGTCTGGGGGACACTTGAAGGCACCGTTGCGCTCGAAGTAAGAGGTCAGGACGTGCGAGCCCTGACCGACCTCACCGAAGTAGATAGTTTTGCCACCCTTAGCAAGGAAAAGAAGACGATCGAAGCGCTGGAACAACATGGCAGAAGGTTGGTGAATAGTACAGAGAATGGCCTGTCCGGACTTGGTAAGCTTTTCCATCAGATCACAGATAGCCCAGGAGGTTTGCGAATCGAGACCAGAGGTAGGTTCGTCAAGGAACAAGAGCAATTCAGGCTTAGCAGCGAGTTCGACACCGATGGTCAAGCGCTTACGCTGTTCTACGTTGAGACCTTCACCAGGAACACCGACGACAGCGTCAGCGTAGGCTTCCATGTCGAGGAGCTTGATAACCTCATCAACGTAGTCGAGCTTTTCCTGACGAGAGACGTGTGCGGGTTGACGGAGAAGGGCACTGAAGTTGAGAGCTTCACGAACGGTCGAAGTTTGAAGATGGAGATCCTGCTGTTGAACGTAACCGGTTTTTCTCTGGAACGAATCATCACGTTCACGTCCATCAACGAACATGCTGCCAGAAATTATGCCCATGGTTACACGTGTAGCAAGTACATCGAGCAGTGTGGTTTTGCCTGCACCAGACACACCCATCAGGGCGGTCAAAGTGCCGGGTTTGACCCAACCATCGACGTGATCGAGGATTCTACGGTCTTCCTTCTTAATCTTGATGTCGTAGCACACATCCTCCCAGTGGAAGATGGCAGTCTGCTTCTGGATGATGTCGGTAGCCTCAGTGTCACCTTGGTGCTTTTCAGCAACGGCTTGGCTAGCACCAGCGGCCTCAATATCGTCGGCGGAGTTCTTGGTAAGGACAGCAGGTGCATGGCCTCTGCGGAAGACGAGGACCTCACCCTTGGACTTCTTGGCAGAGATCAACTCAGTAGCTCCCAAATAGAAGCACATCAGACCGAGCATGAAGGCGATCACGATACCGAAGTTGCGCCACTTGTGGCTGTGGTAGTAGCCGAATGATGAGTTGATGTAGGCGTCTCCATTGACAAAGTTTTGTCCCGCAATGGCGCCAACTGTGCTGCAGACCTGGGTCGATTGGTCATAAGTACCGTAGGTGGGCACGGGTGCCGAACAGGGGTAATCTCTGCCGTGGAACTCGTTGATCATAAGAGCCTCGAATCCATAGGCTACAGGGTCAAGGTAGTTGATCCATCGACTCCAGCCAAGCATGTAGCGGGTGGGAATGGTGAAACCGGTGAAGATGACAATGGCCAAAATCAAGATAGCTGCAGGAGCCATGGCTTGAGAAAGAGTACGCGAAACCGAGGCGATCGTTCTGAACAACATACTCATGGTCAAAGTCAGGAAGAAAGAGATGAGCAGAAAAAAGAAGAACGCTCCAGGTTCGCGACGAAGGTTGGTCATGAAGTAGAGCGTCAGATTGAAGATGATTGCGTTCAGAATCTTGTAAGGCATATCCGTAAGCATAGAAGCGAAAGCCTCAGCAGAAGGATGGTAGAGAGCATAGCGAGAATGCTTCTCGACGATGGGTCTTTGAGCGTAGAGGGTCAAAATCTCGAGAGCGGAACCGAAAGCGTTCATCAGAATAGCGAAGAAGAGAAGAGCACCTCTGCTGTAGAAAGAGTCGGTGCCGTCGTCGAGGTTGAAGAAGAGAGAGCCAATGACTAGCGACATGATAAAGTTTCCAAACAACTGCGTAAATGTCAAGCTAGGGTCTCCAATCAAGCGTTGGAAACCACGCCAAAGACATAACTTGACTTGCTGGACGTAAGACAACGTGTAAGGAGAAGCGGTACGCTGGCCCTTGGCCTTCTGGGCCTTGCGTGAAGCAGCGAAGACCTCAGTTGATTCTCCACCGAAGGGGTATTTTCTGTCGAATTCATCGATTTGCTGCAGGAGGCGTTCGCGCTGAGGGCTAGCCTTCCAGCAAGCAGCAAACTCATCAGGAGTTCTGGGCACTCTGCTCTCCCAGCCCTTGCGGACAACACGTTCCTGAGCGGAAGTCATAGAGGTAAGGAAATCGGCGTCAGTCTGCCGATCAGGGCAATCGAAGCCTAAACCTTCGAAGTACTTCTTTGCTTCAGTGGTACCACCGAAGAAGATTTGACGACCCTCGTACAGAACAATGACCTTGTCGAAGAGGTCATAAGCAGCACCAGGTGCTTGGTAAATGGCAACCATAGGAGTGGTGCCGAAGAATTCGGAGGAGAGACGCAGGGTCTTGCAGAACTCAACAGCGTTGGCACTGTCGAGACCACGAGTCGAATTGTCCCAAGCTTGCAGAGGAGCGCCGCTCAACGCGGCTTCGGCGATCGAAACACGCTTTCTCTCACCACCAGAAACACCACGAATGAAGTCGTTTCCAACCTGAGTGTTGATTGTGTGAGAAATACCGAAAGTGGCCATGATCATATCTCTGTTGACTTCGGCCCATCTGACCTTTGAGAGGCCACCAGGAATAGTGTGAGGAGCACGGGCGCGGGCTGCAAAGTACAAAGTGTCGCCAACGGTCATGTTGGGGAAGTGGACATCGACCTCAGCGGTGTAGATGGCCTCACCGCGGTATTTGGTGTTCATGTCCTTGGCTTCAATACCCTGGTAGTTAAGGTATGATTTCTCGTCGACATTGAAACCATGGGTCTCTCCAGCGATGGTCTTGAGGAAAGTTGAGCATCCAGAACCAGGCGGACCGAGGACCACAAGCATTTCGCCAGGGTTGACAACACCCTCAAAGTCGCGAAGAATGTCAATTCTTCTCTGTTTCTCCAGACCCATCAACTTCTTGACTCCACCAACGACTTCGAGGGCGATGTTGGAAACAGTCTTCTGGTAATCTGAATCGGCACCGAAACCGTGGACGTTCAAGTTCTTGAAGGCAATACCGGCGGTGCGTTGTTTCACACCCTCTCTTTGGTTCAGCTTGTACATGGACTTGACCCACTCGCGAGCATTGAATTGACTCGAGGCGGGGTTGAGTGGTGACTCTCCGTCATATGTGAATGGATCGTCTGGTGCTTGTGACATAGTACGACTCAGGACTCTTGCAATCTCGTGGACCTTTTCATCCCTCTCGTAGGCAGCCTCGCTCTGGGACGATGATGGTGACTCTGCTGGCTCGAGGTCCATCTTCTCGTTGGATGGCGGGATGCCATCAGGATAGTATGTGCCATCGTGGATTCCAGATTGTGAGTAGTCTTGTTGTTCGGTAGTAAATGTCGTCGAGGTCTGGCGAGAAGCAGGGATGCGTGAATGCTCTGTATGGCGGTCGGTGTTCAAGTGTGTATCCCGGGTCGAGTTGTCGGCTTGTTCGTGGTGTTCATCGTGTTGGAAGGCAGTACCTCCAAGGGCACTCACGCCACTACGTTGGTTTTGACCATCGTAGTTGTTGAAGGCGAAGTTACCCACAAGCGACATTTTGATGAGATTATCAGATGTCGTTAAAAGCTAATTGGGTTTATATTAGAAGGGACAAGCCCTTGGTGCAAGCAAGAAGTTGCTGCTGGTAGAGGTATGCGTCGTGGTATGCAACTAGATTTTCTAAGAAACAAAACTGCCATCCGAGGGCGGACGGGCTACTCTTATTATTGCCAGAACTGATGAGGCGTCAAGGCCCAAGCAATGACAACAAAAGTGTAGATGACGGCTCCTAAAGCGACTCGGACAAACGTTGTCCTGTAAAAAGGTATTCCGTGCGCGGGAAGGGCCCACTTCCATCCCCCCAGCTCGGGAACAGCTGCTTCCGAGATGCACTCTAGCACTCAAAATGTCGTTCCATATCGTCCCATGCGCATCCTTCCGGGCAAAGAGCAAAAAGCACACAGATTCGGCTGTCAGATCTAGGCTAACTGCATGGCGGTGTTCCAATCGCCTTCTACGCATCTTACAGAGCCTTGTATTGTTCGGTGTCGACGACTTGGCGTCGTTTGTATGACGCACGACTCTCTTCCTTCACATTGTCTACAAACGGTTCTACGACGAGAGCCCAGCATTCTTCGCTAACCTTGTAGCCTCATCGGAGCAAGGTCTTCCCGTCGGTGTTCGAAAGGGGACTTTAGGTGCATTCGAAAGGCACCGCAGCCCTGGCAATCTCTCAACGCGATTGGAAATGCTCTCGGATAGATGCTATCCGTCCGGGATCGCCGCACCCATGTTTTCCTGGAGCTGTACGAATACGAAGCTTTCAACCCTCATGGGATCCACGGATTCCGCTTTGTCGCCTGGATGTTTCAGTACTGTTTACGCCCCACCAAAAAATCGCATAAGGAAATTGCTGCACCGTGTTTTCATCACTTTACAACTCACTATGAGAAACGGGGAGATTGCTTCTAGAAGTCGGACCCTTTTTGAATATCGCCGTAATATCGACGCTTGCAAGTCTCGTTGCAGAAACAGTGCTTGGGAGAACCTCACGAAAGCGTTTCTTGACCTGCGCATGCACAACCTCGAGATGCATGAGACTCTTTGGGTTTTGACAGCTTCGTACTCGTATAAGCACGCCTCCACGGAGCTTTGACCAATGTCTATAAGAAAGCAGATCCATGAACTAACCCAGTCCTGCTTGATTTCGAAAACATAGCAGTTTCCATCATCTTCACAAACAATCTGCTTACCAAGAGAAGAACTGGATGCCTTGAAGTCCGAAACACATCTTTCTTGATGGATTCCGGTCGTATCTCGTTTGAACATAGGGCAAGATGTCAAGCCAGGGGCATCATTTGTGGGGTATGGTATGCGACACGACATGCAGCTTACAAAGATGTCCGGAGCCCTGTTTTCCGATGGCACTTTCAACATCCGTTCTCAGTCGACGGATGTTGGCTTCATCCGTCAACCCGTTGCTCATTGAGAAACGTGATGGAGCCCTTAATGCTCGTGCTACCATGGCTGCCTAACAGAACGATTGTTGTCGTCTGGTACCTAACCCTGAGCAGGCCAGACTCGTCAAGAAACAACCAATTGACAACGCTCAGGGGTCAGATTGGATGCGAAAGATACCCTGACTCGACGACCAAATTCATGCAGTAAGTCTGGAGCTTACCTACAGTCCACAAGTACATGGCGAGAACGAACGCATATGGTCAAGCGATTTGATACAAGAGTTCGTTCTCCAAGCAAGACATCCTGGAAGATCACGTCGGAACCCGCCTTTTCGACCTTTGTCTTGTCATCAGTCTCTGCAAGTATCTCCATCCCAAGTACAGCGTTGTATTTCTGCATCTTTGTCACCGCTATGTCTGAACATAGAAGGACGGTGAATGCCTCAACCCCCCGGTATGGGGCGGCTACCAACATAAGCTGTATTACTTACGTATGATTCATCTCACCTACAGTGCCTTCTATCAGCGACTATCTTACATACACAGTCAAGACTCTCAATGCCCATACGCAAGACCGTTCAACCCCGTGGGACAATCTTTGGAGAAACACGCCATAGCAGAAGGTGGTGTTGTTGGTCATAAACTCGCGAAGATCCGGTGTGATTGCTACATTTACATTGGCTCTAGACATGCTGACGCTGCCAAAAATATACTTCGTGCAAGGAGATCCATGACTATTTGTCGTCTCTCATGATTGCAGCCTCGCAACTCTCTTCAGCTTATTCATCGTTATGCACCGTTGCATGGTTTAGCACTCGAGACTCGTCCCAACATGTATAAATAAATCAATACATACGACCGACCTTCGCACTTCCGACAATCGTGGAGCCTACATTACCATTATTCGACCGGCCCAGGCCTGAACTATCGGGAGAGGGTCGGGATCCCCTCGACAGCCACGATCAGAGCGCTGCCATTTGATCACCGGGAAGGAGCCAAGCAGCCCGCAGACGGGCTTTGTATGCGAACAAGGGTACAATATGAGATGAAGGTCTCGTCTCGAAAGCTAGGTCATACGATCACGCCTATAGCATTGCCAACTATGATTCGACTTCCTGAAGCATGATGTGGAGGCCTAGAGGCTATCTCTACCCACTTACGTCTTTCGACGGTATCTGCTCGCTATGCATGCCTCTCTATCGTCTAGGTGTAGTAATGGAAGAGTGGGAGTCACCATCATAGACTGACTCAATTACATCGCCTTATTGGAGACTCTAGCTTGACATTCACTTAGTTGTTCGAAACCTTTGTCATGTCCTTAGCCATTAGCCCTCTTTCTTTAATCTCGACGACGATACCGACACCTTTTTTTTTTTTTTTTTTGTTAGAGGTGTTCCTCTTTCCTTCGCTAGTCTATGTATGTGAGATCGTCGAAGCTGTCAAAATGCATAGTTCTTTTTAGAAAAGAGACTGGTCCATAGAGAGCCGATCATGCGACGACTCTCGATGGGACCTCCATATTTAGGGAAGAAATTATGCATTTCCATAGCTACTCGTGTAACAAGATCTTGCATATGGATATAGAGTATTCCACGATAGCTTTTGTACAAGCCTCGATTCGATCCAATCTACCAGAAACACATATCCCTCTACACCTCCCCCATCCTCCCAGCCTCAACATCCCACCCCTTAGGCGGACTCCCAAACGAATAATCCACCCACTCCCCCAAAATCCCCCTCACACCCTCCACCAACCCCCTATCCTTCTCCACACCATCCTCATCAACCACAATCTCATCCCTTAGATCCCCAAACCTGCCTTTTACAGAAACATCTCTAACGCTATTGGCAGCAGCAGCACAAGATTCCACTTCTGCTACACTGCCGGGTCCCATGATCAAAGCCATAGCGGGAAGAGAGGGGTTTCGACGAGCGGTTTCGCGGACGGCGAAACGGAGGGCGAGACTGGCTAGGTCGGAGTTGTGGGATGAGACGTAGGTTGCTGCGGTGGCGGTTGCGAGACGCAGGGCGGAGGGTGCTGGGTGCCAGTCTCCCAGAGAGCTGTTTCTCTGTTAGCCTCTCTCAATACCATGCAAGTGTGTGAAAAACTTACCCAATAGGCACACCCTGTGCTCTCAACAACCCAATATTCAACGGCGAACTACTACACACCACCTTCACTCCAGCCTGCCCCAAAGCCTCCAATCCCTGCGATCTCAACTTCGTATTCTGCAATGTCAATTGTCCCCAATTCTGCACAATATCCAATGGTCTGCCCAACCTCTGCTTACACAACATAGCCACTCGAACCAGTTTATCAATCGGATATCCAGAAATACCCACATATCTGATTTTGCCCTGTGCCACAAAGTCCCAAAGCGTGGAAACTGCAGCAACAACGCTCTCATCAGAAACAAACTCCACATCATGGCAAAACACCACATCCAAATACCCAGTCTGGAATCTTTGCAAACTGCGTTCCACAGACTGTCTCACCCATTCCGGCGAGTAGTTAAACTCTTCAGCTGCTATTCTACCAACTTTCGTCATCAAAAAGTAATCCTCGCGTGAGTAATTAGCACTAATAGCAGGATCTGCAAGTGCCTTGCCGAGGATCTTTTCAGAGGGCTCGTAGTAGGGTGATGTATCGATTGTGCGAATGCCGTGAGAAAAAGCTGAGAGGATAACTGGGATTACTGGTCGGGTTTCGGCGTCGGAGTTTAGTTGGTAGGACCATGCTGCTCCGCCCATTACTATGGGTGTGATTTCGGAGGCTAGGTTGCCTCGGGGTCGGAGGGTAGTGTTGGACATTGTTGTTCTTGATCCAGAGGAAGTCCTCGGGGCAATGAGTTTCTGGTGAGAGTGCCTTTGATGAATATGCCGAGGTCTTACAATGGTTGGCACTCTTGCTGATGGAAACGCAAGATTCCGGAGATATAGGGATTGGAGGATTGACGTCAGCCTTATGTATGGGAAAGAAATTGATGCAAGAAAAGAACAGGAGGAACTTCTGGAAGATGAGATGGAACGTTGTCTCGAGGAGGTTAGACTTTTGCGGAGGAAGCTCGTTTAGGAATTCATCCCGCAATCGTACATTTATCCGACGCTTCGTGAACGATCAAAGGTAAAACAACCGACGGCAATTTGCAATCCGTATTGTTACAACTTTGAATGGTACTGACAAAATGATGCTGACGGGAAAAAGAGCTGACAAGACTAGAATGTTTCTCCGGTGACCACTTTTCTTCCAGCAATCTCCTCTAACTCTGCACTCCGTCAATCTCGCCCAATGCTAAAACTATTCATCAAGACATAACCTTTAGTTTTCCTTCACAAATCAATGCTTCTGCAAGACACTCTTGACAATGGCAGGTAGCTCGACATGACCCTTGATAATGATCTCACCAATGCCAGTGCTACCACCGCTACCAGACTGCAGCCATCTCTGCAGCAAATCATTGCTTTCCTTGGGCTTAACTTCAGGGCTGACAGTACCGACTGTGATGTGAGCAGTCTCGTTGACACTACGCCATTGCACACCGCCCTGATCCTTTTCGTCAGGGATCATGCGGACGACGAAACACATCAGTCTGGTGTCCCAGACAAGACGCTCTAGCAATACTTTGCAGCTGCCGAGAACTGGCTCAGGCGCGGCGTTGGGCTTACTTGCAGCGACTGTGTGAGCCTTGGTCAGCTGCTCCCAGTAATCTTTGTTCTGAGAAGCAGATGCACGGTGCATCAATGTGACATGAAACTCTGACTGAACACGGTTCTGTGTCTGCAACACACGATACGTCTTTGCGGCATCAAGGTCGGCATCACGGAAGACTGCATCGAGAATGCTGACCACACGCTGGGGATTTAGTGTTGCGCTGAAGTACTCAAGTTTAGGAGCTTTCTGGGCTGCCTGTCCGTTGGCTCCGTTGGAACCTGTCTGGAGTGCCTTGTTCTTGAATTTGTTGCTCCCGCCAATCTCGTGCTTGATGTCGGGTTTGTAGTCATTGAGCGCTGCCTCAATTGCCTTGTCGAGATCTTCACCAGAAGGCATCTTACCGAAAAGCTTAGGGAACTCTGCGTTGAGCTGAGAAACGACTGTCTCCAGGTTCTCGCGCGACGAAGCAGCCACATTCAGATCGATGATTTGCTCGAAGGAGTTATCAGGCTCACATTCAGCTCTGACAGGCTCGAAACGTTGCATGAAGCCGTCCATGATACCAATGATTTCGCGCTGTCCCTTTGTGCCAGCCTGGATGGTCTGGTGGTTGTCTCCTCTGGTCAACACACGCTCTCGTGTAGCCTGCTTGATCTGATCGTAGTCGGCGCGGTCGTGAACATAGTGGAGAGCAACGAAGTGAGCCTGGGGAACGGTTGCCAACACATCGTCGATGATCTGCTTCCTCTCACGACGTTGGTGGTTGTTTCTGTCGGCAATCATGACTGGGTAATCGACAAGACCTTCACAAATTGCCTGTGCAAATCTTTGAGGCTTGGGCTTTTGGGTGATGTTGTCGTTCTGGATGTGTCCCCACCCGAAGAGCTTGCAGAGCGCAAGTGCGACGGTAGTCTTTCCACAACCAATGGTGGCAACGGGAACCAGAACAACATTACGATCGATGCCCATACCGTGCTGATTGCCCTCCTCGAGCTCCTGACGAATTATGTCGGAGCCCTTCAGGCCACGTTCCGCCAAAAAGTCGTCTCTAAGCTTAATGATGCCATGGTTCTGATTGTACTCCTTTCCAAGATTAGGATCTGCCTTCAGTCGTTTGCGAGCGTAGTGGAGGTATTCTTCGGTGATTTTCTTGTGCTTCTTGACTGTGGGCCATCTCTTGGCGATGATGGCCTTTGTGCATTCTCTCCATTGTCTGTACATGAGATATGGTTCCTCAAACTTGTACTTGAAGAACCAGTCCTCGAATGGCGCGTCAGGGGTCTCACGGGCCTGGCATCTGACAACGAAGCCCTCAGTCTCTCTTCCGAGATAGCTTCCAGTTTCTGCAACCTCGTCCAAGAAGGACTTGACCTTGGAAATATCGGTCTCTGTGATGAAGACGGTGTGCTTGAAACCCCATTCTGATGCGAACCTGTCGACAAGATGATGAGGGTATGTGACGAATTCGGGAAGATTGAGGTTGATGCCGTGAAGGTAGAGACCAGCAGTTTCGGGGTTGTATGCAAGAACGTGCTCTTCAAACTCATCATCACAGAGTTCAGCAACAGCAGTTGCATTCATGGCACGAAGCTTGGCAGCCAAATCCTTTTTCGACTTTCCAACCAAAGCAAGGTGTCTATCAACCCACCTCTCACCAGCCTCGGCGTGACTGACATCTTGATCGCCACGAGCTCCAGTTGAGTGCTTGCTGCAGACCAGAAGAGAACCATCCTCGAGACCTGAAAGGAAGATGATGCAGCCATTTTCCTTGACACTGAGCTCATATGGACCCCTAGTGTTTTGCTCGACGTTTGTCCACTCAGTCTTCTTGACCTCGCCGTGATTGAAGAACTTGTCGTATCCTCTGGTTACAATCTCAGGCTGACCTTTTGAGTTTGTGGTTGTGAAAAGACCTCTGGCGTAAGTGGGAAGGTTGGGCTTTTTGTAATCCCAGTCTTGCATTTTCCAGGAGTCGACACTGATGTTTGCGTGTGCTACGTTGAAAGTAGCCTTTTTGCATGTGAAATCGCCTTTTCCACCTTTGCCTTTGAGATGGCTGGTTAGGCCGCGGATCATCTCAGACACCTCATGGGCGTCCTGAGCGCGGTAGGGAGCCTCATCGCGGTGAGCCATGACTGATGAATTGAATCAAGGCTCAGATGAGAAGAGGAAATCGATGAGACTTATGTGTGATGGAATGCTGATGGATGGCAAGAAAGTGCTCGAAGGGGAATTGAAATTTTGAGTCATTAGCGTTGATGCGGTGGGATGCGACTGTGATTGCTCCTTCCTCTTTGCCTCACCACTCTTCCACTACCTCGATGTCTAACACGTCTCAAATCCGAATTTAAGCTGGAGATTGCTCCGAAGATCCACTCTTTTCCTTGTTTTGCACACGAACCGTATAAATTGAACCAGGTATTATTGTGAAGGTATAGACACCGTGCACATGACTCAAGCGGTGTCACAAACGGGCAACTTTTCTCGAATGAGGGGCAACAACCTGACATCAGAAAAAGAAGAGCTCTAGACGCCTTCAGCACTCGCACATTCACTCTACCCATCCATCACCAAAATACCCAACACAAAACCAACCATGGCGCAAACAATCGACAAACTCCTCAACCTCGTCGTCGACAAACCCGACCAAGTCCTCCAACACCTCCAAAGCCAGCCGCAACTCGCCTCACAACAAGACCGCCACGGCTACTCCCTCCTCCACGCCTCTGCCTCCTACAACCACCCGGACGTCCTCCGCACCCTCCTCTCCACCTACTCCGTAAACCCAAACCTCGTCGACGAAGATGGAGAAACCTGTTTATTCAGCGTGGAAAGCGTCGACATGGCTAAATTCCTAATCGAGCAATGTAATGTGGATGCCACCCTGCGCAACGAAGAAGGCCAAACGGCAGCGGAAAAGTTTGAGCAAGAGGGTGATTTTCCAGAGGTTGCGGTGTATTTGGCTTCGTTGGTGCCGGGAGGTGCTGCTGCTTCTATTCTTGCGCAGACGGGGAATCCGTCGCAGCAACAGGCTGTGGATGGGACTGTGGCGCAGGGTCAACATACAAATGGAGCTGGTCCTCCGCCACCGCTTCCTCATGGTGTAAAGATTGATCTGGGGACTATGGCAGAGGATGAGGTCGGTGAGGCGCCAGACCCAGAGTTCAGAAGGAGAATTGACGAATTGGCCGCTCGACCCGATTTCCAGAGCGAAGAGACACAGAGGGAATTGAGAGAGTTAGTGCAAGATGCACTAGGTGGTTTGAGAGGAGGAGAGAGGGATGTGAGACAAAGAACCTCATAATGGAGACAAGGAACAAATGACTAGACGAAATCTCTGGCAACTACCAATGCCTAACCATATACAAGACACCTTCTTGCTCCAATTTATGCAACAATCCCTGCACTTTGCTTCTCTTCAAGCCCTCTCTAGCCGCAATCTCTTCCATAGCCCTTTTGCCGTCAAAATGCTTGACCAAAACACCCCAATACTCCTTGACTTCCCCATCAGCCAGACTCGCCCCAATATGCGCCAACCATCTACTTTCCTCAGTGGAAGCTTTATGCGGCGACAACACCAGAGTTTGGCGATACGTCTCGATATCCGTAGAAGGCAGTGCTGCAGAGTGAATGGTAGAAGTATCGTCTTCATGGCCAGAAACACTGCTATTCGACAACACCGAAGGAGACGTTGGAGCCAATTCCCTACTCGCATGCAGATTCGGCGATGTATCTGCACGTTGAGGAGCAGGAGGTGGGATGGCTGTTCGTCCACTACCATTACTTCCTGCATCGCTAGCGGATCTGCTCAGCGTAGGCGACAGCAATTGCGCAGAAGATATGCTCAATCTACTACTCGCGCCATCTGAGATGCCACCATCAAACGAGTCTTCAGAAATACGTCTGGTATCTGCACTGTGGCTGCTCAATCGCGAGTTTGTAGCAGCAGCTACAACAGCAGAAGTCTTGAGGGCAGAAGGCGGTCGCTTAGCCATCCTGTCCTCAAAGTCCTGTCTTAGTTTCACCGCCACGGCTACTTTGACAGCAGGCGAAACTTTGACCCAAGCAAAAGTCCTGAGCTGAGTTACCCAACCTCCCCTCAACAGCCAAGCCAAGATATCCATATAAGCAGGTTTATGGTCCTTGCTCGGAATTAAAAAGCCATATTGGATAGGCTTTCCACTCAAGTTCTGAAGCATTTTTGGCAAAGAGGGGAGAGCAGAGAACTTTTGAGCGTATAGCGGCATGGCTTTGGTGAGCTGACGCATATCGCAGTTGGGAGATACGATGTAGGTGTCGCGGATATGGAGAGGTGGAATTGCTCTAGCACGTCGCCAGTAGATCAGATGACGTGCAAGAAATTGTACATCTGATAGTGGGAGAGATAATGCAGCAGAAAGTTTGGTCAGAGATTTTGTAGGTGTGAGTTCGCGGATGAAGAAGGCGAGGGGTGACCCCAACTCTTTGCCATCGCCTTCAATGTCCTTGAGCATCATATCTTTGTCTTCGAGTAGGAGGAGAGCTGCGTGTGGACTTAGGCTTTGGCCATCGTCGGATAAACTGTTGGCAGTAGTGAGCCATAAACCAGGTAATTGCGGCTCTGTAGGTGTAGGCACATAGGGCGTTGAGATGGCCTGTGGAATTTGAATACTCGCCTCAAACCCCTCTCCAATACTGATATGCGCGATCTTGTTGGTCGCAATACTGGTGTACAGAATAGCGACAGCCTTTGCCAAAGCGCAGCTGGATATCAAAGTCGGCCACAGCACATACATGGGTGTTTTGTTCTCCTTTGCTTGTGCCTTGAGCGACTGCATCTTCTTTGCATCTTGATAGATGGCATTCGAGCGTGCTTGTTCATAGCGAAGAGCCTTTGCGAACTTCTTGACGACATTGTCGTACATTTCTTGGAGACGGATATGGTACTCCAAGGCGGGAGGATTCATGACGAAGACGACGTGGAACATGGTCATCTCATCCTGATTGCTATTGGCACTACCGTTTTCTGAGGCAGCTTCGGACGATGTGGCTTCTGATGTGAAGCTCTGAGGAAATCCTCCGTTTTGAGGCGGTCGTCGAGGCGTCAATGGAGATAGAGGTGGGCTGAACATGTCGTTTTCTGTGTCACCTTCACCCTCATCGTCGCCCTCATTATCGCTGCCACTGTCATTTGCATCATCGTCTTCGGGATCATGACCTTCTTGACTACTTTTTCCATCGTGTGTTTCAGCCCTCCTCTTGGTCTTTTTCTTTTTCCAGGTACCGTCGTCGCGCACAAAGATGGGGTATCCAAGAAAGACCAGATCGTCCAGCATGACCTCAAAACGCTTCTTGTGCATGCTTGACGGAGGCGACAGCATCATCTCGAGCCCTTCGACTGGATAACCCAAGAGTTTCTCCCATTCACAGGTATTGCGCTTATCAGTCGTGGTGTTCTCGTGTCGCGTAGCGCTAGTGTTTCGATCGTGGGCAGCATTGCTGGTCGTGATAGCCGGCGTGGGCTTGTCGGCAGGAGAGGAGTTCAAGTCCAGCACATCGACGTCCAAGTTCTCTAGATCGTCGTCATCCTCGTCATTGTCTGGAGCATCCGAGTGCAGGGTACGAGTAGTCCTTCTGGACGAGATTGTCTCAGCAGCACGACTCTGCGATGCGATACTCGGTCTTGCCGTCTGTCGCGAGGATGTCGTGCTCTCATCATCAGAAACTACCGTCTGTTCATCGTCTGACGAGCTACCTCCCTCCTCGGATTCGCTGTTGGCAGACCCAAAGTGCCACGATGTGTTGCGTTGTACGGCCTCAGGAATGCCAGGATAATGGAAGACCAGTCGCGGACCAGATCGCGTTCGAATGATGACTATGACAGCCACCAGCGATGGGTTTGGCGGGAGACTGAATGGTCTGATGGGCATTGCTGATGTGTGTATTCCTATTTCTGCTGTCTTTCAGACGGTACGTCTGTCATTCAGGTGCTGTCGCGTGCCATACTAAGCGACCTGACAGAGCTACTACACCGAACTGACTTAGTAGACTAGCTCAGGTTTGCTATATCTCAAGGCATCATAGTCAATCACTTTAGGTGCTCTCTCACTGTGTGAAGCTCATCCATCGTTACGCTCCAAGCTCCCCACAAACCCCGACCTCGGCCAGGGCTTCGCCGACAACCGGCCAAGGAGATACATGATGGTGATACATCAAACATCTGCATGTCTTCCTGAGTTCAGTTCGACAGCAATTGACACGCGACCACGTGTATCCTCATACCAACTATCTTCTGCTGAATTAGGGGACCGCACGATCCCGGCAGTCACACTACCGAATCCCAGCACCATGTAACCTCGCCGCATTCTTCAGCTCTAAGACCATCAAGCCCGTGAAGCCCTGGCTAGAATTCCTTACCCTTGCAGTACTTGACTCGAGCCGTGAAATTCTTCTGAAACAACAAGCATATATGTCGTAAGGTCTTCAGCTCCGCAAGCCGTATAGCGCGTCTTCTTTCCCGTTTTTATTGGGACGAGACATGGCTTTCGCTTATAGGAGTCAGAGTCCGATGTGGGATTGACTTATTGAGTGAAGTGGTGACGCCAAACCAGTTGTGTGCTAAATATTGGAGAGACAACAGCTTTGGGGGTTCGTTTATTCGCCTATAACAGTTTTTCATCGAACTTATAGGCACAAGTAAAGCGGATTCTTGTCTGCCTTCCAGAAATCCATCTGCATTCCGTCGGCCATGGGAGCCTTTTGCGAACTCTTGTTGTATTTGGAAAGACGTCAGTGAAGCGAGGCCAAAATTATTAACTGTTGAACACAATTGTTCGTCTGGCTTTTTTTGACTTTGTTCCTCGTTGGAAAGTCGTTGGCATACATACTACCCGTTGGAGACTGACTCGACCACTTCATCCGGCCGCAGACCTCGAATGTTGCAACGGTGTAAAACATCTGGGATATGATGATGGTGATTATTGTTTGCCTGGATACTACTCAACTAAGATCGAAGATTACTCAATATCTTTCAGCAATCCAGATCCTGCAAGTCATGGGCAGTAGCTGAGGGTTAGCTAGGGCAAGTGGCGGATAGGGCTCAGATGCGGCAAGTAGTAGCTAGGGCTCAGATGCGGCAGAGAGCTGTAACGCAGTGGAGATGTTACAAGGAACATGAAAAGGCAAATCGTGCTCATGGAGGGGTATCAAAATGATTTGATTATTAGATGTGTGGCTTAACTAGGTATATGGCTTGTGAGGAGAAAAGGGGGTATCTAGTCTGTTCTGTCGATGCCAAATATGAAAAAGTACGCAAGGAAATAGGCTTTTGTTCTGTCGTTGGTTTATGCAGAAGAAAGGGCAGGAAAGCCACCAGGGCCTTTTGCTCTGTTGATTAGACGCGCTCGTAAACACATGTCGTGTCGTCGGATACGTAGTCCTTGCTGCTTTCGATGGAACCACTTGATCTCGATGCTGCGTGTCTCTCTTCTGTGGTGGTGACTTGAACACTCTTGCTGATACCGTGATCCCAAGTCTTGAGCGGCAGCATATCCCTGTCGTCCTCTGCCAGGTAGATATTCTCTTGACTTCCGTTGTCGTGGTTTCCAGAAACCGGTTTTGCGCCAGTCACTGTGGTGATCATGGCGTGGTTGTTGCGTGTACCGTTCTCGACGCTGTCCAGAGGGTCGCCCTTTCTGTGTGCTCTTCTACCCTGCTTGGTAGACCATTTGAGATTTGAGTTGGTAGGTCCGCTGCTGGGAGAGTCGGGAAGGAGAGTAGGGAAGAATTTCTGGACTAAAGGGCGAAGAGTCGCCAGACTGGCGGCTGAGATGCCAATGCCAACCTCGACGGTACTCCAGAGGGCAATGTATGTAGAAGTGTAAAGGAACTCTGAGAACCAAGGTCAGCTCTTGCACATTTGATCGGACACTTGAGTTATCCTTACCTCCTTTGTAGGTTCCAAGTTGCTTGACATAGGGAAGGCGGACCAGAGTAGAAAGAGATCCAATGGCGGCGAATCCGAGAATAGCAGCAACCACGATCTTGGTGTTTCTCCTCATGTTCAAATCCTTGACGATGAAGATGGGCAAGATGCCGAAGAAGAAATCGGCAGCTCCGTTAAGGACGGATGCGACGTAAGAGATGACAACTAAGACCATAGGGCTGATGCAGTGTCCCTTAGCGTTTGGTGAGAAATCCCAGTAGAATGAAATTGGTGTACATTGGAAGAGAGCAACCTGTTCATGTTAGCATGTTGCTTTCCTAGAGCCGGTGTACTGCCACATACGAAGAGGTAGATTGTGCCGATCAACAAGGTAGCCGCCATCATGATACGGATGATGAGAATGTGAACTTTGTTCTGTGTGATTCGCTCCAGGAACAGGCCAACAGCAACCTTCAGAACAGATGCTGATGCAGTATAGAAGATTTCTGCAAACATCCAGGCAGCAAATCCGATGGGCAGATCCTCCTGAGGGATGTCTTTGCGGTGTCTTCCAATACCATGTGTTACTGCTGCGGCCTGACACGACAGGTATCCTGTAAATAGAAGAAGTGTGACAATCATGGCAACATCGTCCCTGCCGAAAGACTTGATCATGCAAGTACTATTGAAGTCAGTGACCTATAACACATTGAGTCATGGCAAGACAGATATAGATACATACCGGACATAGATTCTAAGACCAACAATGACCCATGAAAGAATCCAGAATGTGATCATCACACCCAGTACCTGGGGCCTGAGATCATCTGAGTTCATGATGGTGGTTTATTCGATGTTTCGTGATGTAGATGTCGAGTTCGTTCTTGATGTCACACAGCAGACAAGAGGAAAAGATCAATTGTCGAAAGTCAGAGAGTCAAGAAGACCGTGCGAAGGCACAACCCCAGACCAAAAGAAGTTGAAGGAAGAATCCGAAGCAGAGTCGACACCCAGATGTCAAACGCGCGGGAGGCGTAGCAGTACATATATCGAGAGAACGCAAGGACCTTTCGAGGTTCGGACCATATGGGCTCGTCATGTCTCCGCCGAGCGTGCTCAGGGCGCCATCGTAAAGTACCCAGATCATCCACATAAAAAGGCCCAAATCAACCGTCAACAGGGTAGAGTGTCTAACCACTCCCGGTAGCTATCGAATTAGGGCGCACACCGTTGCGAACTCTCCGCGGCTTTGGGGTGGTAGAGCTGCGGCCACGTTGGAGTCATGACCAAGCGACATGGTCAAGATACTCGAGGCACGGTACCTGGGGGATCTTGGCCGTGGCAGCAACTAGACCATCCTTGGGTATTTGCACCCGGATGTCATGTCCCAGATGAACGGCGCCGAAATCTCGAACGAGCGCTCGGGCGTCTCAGTGCTTCGATCAGTGGATCAGAGAGTTTTTGAGATCAGGGATTTGGTTGAAAGGGTTTAGATTTCTCGGTTATAAGCGGTCTGGGAATGAACGGCTTCCCACGTGAATGAAAAAAGAGAAGACACACCGGACCAGACCAGCGTCTTGTTCGTGATTTGGTAATGGGTCATGACGGTGTTGAATTGATTTTCCACATTCAAAGACATTTCAATGTTGATCCAAAGTCTGGTAGACATCGTGAGATGCCCCTGCAGATCGCATCTGCGCAGCTCGATGACTTGTCACAAGCATTTGCATAAACGAGGCAGGTGAATTGCTTAGTTTTGTGTTCTCCTGCTTCTTGCAGCTCGGAGAAAGTGCCGAGCCTCTCCACAAGGTACAAAGTTCTTTGAGAATAGATACGGCAAAGCTGTTATGCATGGCGGCTATCCAGGAGGGTTTGCCCGCAGCAGTACTTGCAAAGAAGTGACTCCGCTCGTGTGAAGAACATCCTTCATACAGGTAACGGTGTTCATCACGAAATACACTTCAAGGTTATGGGTTCGCTGTTGCAGCACGCGAGAACGCTGGGGATATGCTTGCGCGAGGCTTGAGGCTTGAACCTTGGGCGCAGCTGAGAATAACCAAATGGCCAAGACAGAGGGAAAAAGGGGTTCAAGAGCAGCAAAAATCATGGTCGAGGGCAAAGTATATCTTTGTCACCTTCCCGTTGCCGTACATGTTCAACACCATGCAGGAGTCATGGACTTGTAGGGCATTGTATTTCTTTGCACGGCATGTTGATCGGAAAGGTCGAGAGCACAAAAGCATATCTCTCTACCGCTTTGAGCCTAATCGTCGCAATACCGCAATGAGAAATTGCGACTCAGGATTCTCGTCAAATGGCTTGGCTCGATTACTCAAATACCTCCGATCTGGGGTTTGCCGATGACAATGTCGGCATGATCACGTCCTCTAGGCTGGACTCTTGGAGGCTTGGGAGTCAGAAGGTCATGATGATCTTCTTCACTTTCGAACGGTGCATGAGTCGTACTGTTCATTGTTCGTACAAAGGTTGCTGTATATCCTGACAACTCGAGGGTGTTTCATAAACAAGGTAAGCTCCGAGCTCTCTAGACATCTGCCTTCATGTTTCTGAAGAAGTCCATCACACCAGTGAAGACAACAAGCAGGATACCACCTCCAGGACCCAGTCTCAAGACCTTGGGCAAGAATCCCTTGTAGAGAGCGCTGAAACCCTCCTCCTTGTACACCGTGCCAAGAGCGGGCCAGGCCCAGTTGTACTTGGGCACACCTCCAGGCACTCTCGGGGAGTTCTGGATTCTGCTCTTGACGACGTCCATGGGTGTGTTCAGGATTGTACCGACAGTTCCACCAACAGCACCCGAAGCCAGATCATTCAAGATTTGAGACTTCTTGTTCTCGGCCTTGGGAAGGAGTTCGCGGACTTGGAAGATGCAGCCAAAGTAACCAGCGTTCCACAGGATGTGTCTCCACATTGTGCTCTCCAGACCTTGGTACAGAGTGAGGACACCCTCTTGCTGAACGACCTTGCGCACACAGTCCACCAGACCGTTGTACTTGTGTGATTGTGCCTTGTCTTGCAGACGGATCTTGACCAACTCGAAGGGAACGACGACGAAAGCCTCGGTGGCACCAGCGGTAGCGCCGGTAAGGACAGAGAGACCTTGGGTCATTTTGGGTGCGCCGAAGAGATTACGGTAGAACTTGCCCCACTCGTCATTTGCAGCAAACTTGGTTGCTCTGAGCGCGGTCAGCTAGTGTCTGGGCATGTGAGGGTGGAACAAGTAACCTCTTGGGCGCCTCCATGAGGATAGGAGCCTCGATTCCTCTGTACAGCCTCGAGAAGCCCTCATTGCGAACAATCTTGCGGAAGCAGTCGACCATGCTGTTGTAGGCCTCCTCACCAGTAGCGGTCGAGCTCTGGAGCTGGATTCGTGTCTTGACAACATCCAATGGGTACCTGGAGAATATTCAGATTAGGTGATGTTGCTTATTGGAAGTTGGTTGTATGTACATGACAAGAATCTAGATATACGTAAGTAACATTCGGGTGGGAATTGGATGGTTGAGATGATTGTACCTCGGAGACACCAGCAACGGCACCAGCGATAAACTGGTACACGAAGGGGAGAGGCTTGGGCTCTTGCGACATGATGGGCGACTGGATGGAGCAGAGCGAAAGCGAGTGGTATGTACAAGGCTACGATTCAAGCACAATGGGAGTTCGACAGACGCGACGATAGCTGGGAGTCGCGACGGCTGATGTCTGCGGGCCGACCTCGCTTGGCCTGTTGCCGATGTGGAGTCCTCGGGTGATAACAGGTCTGTTTGAGCATTTTTGAGGATTGGATATAAGTTCATACATGTCTTTCAATTACTACTGAAAGATGTATATCTCTGGACACTCGTCCTTGCATAGTCAGAGTGAGTGAGACAGTAGTGACTCGGTCGCAGATGGATGGCACTTCCCCGGTCTCGAGCGGTGTCGGCGATTCGTGGTCAGCAACTTGCTGTGTGCACATGCGATCGCAGCTGATTGAACAACAACAGATGCTGGTTGGTTGATATGCTGTGTAGGTATCATAGAAGCAGGTTACAGTCATATGCAGTGCAGTTGAACGGAATTGATGATGATATATCTATTGAATTGGTTGGATACTGTACAGGCCTCTCGGAGTCCGGCTGGAGCAAGACTCCGTCATTGGTGTTTGGTCCCTGCGCCTGCTCGTTTGCATGTGCGGGGCGGCCTTCACGGACCCCCTGGGCCCTTCTTGGCCGGATCAAATTACAAGCGGCCGCCGTGCTCTGGCCAGCACCTGGAGACTTAAGACTGTCGACTGCTGTCACCAAGAGACTATGGCAGCTGCAGACGTTGCAGGTACCATCGCGTTGCCATCTTCCACGCCTATCCCGCCCATCCAGCGCTGACCGAATGCCGACAGAGCGTCCCGCTCACAAGAGGCCGTTTGCTGCCTGGGTCAAGCGTCTGACCAACCTGCACCCCAGCAGCAAGAAGGCAAAGAAGGCCTCCCAGCTCAAGAACAATCCCTACCCTCAGTCTGGCCGGCTCCAGCAGTGCCGCCACGAATCCCTCAGCTCTCAATCCGCTTCGGACAATGCCAGCCTAAACGTCCACCACACTCGCGACTCGACCACTAGCAGGACCTCATCTCTCTCGGCTCCTCCTGTCAACAGCAACCGCTCTCAAGCCAATACTGTCGCTACCATCCCAGAGACCATCGCCTCAGATGGAGGTTACTTCAAGTCGTCGACCAACGATCGAGGCGGTGCCCTAAGCTCCGTCGACGGCGCTGGGCCCAACAGTACTTTCTCCTCGCCAAACCAATCTCAGCAATCCCTCACCACTACTCTGACCACCATTCAATCTACCAATAATCACCTTACTGCCGCTCAGCCTCACGCACACTTCTCACAGCAACCACCCTCGGCTATCCCTCCTCATCTCGCTGCGAATGCCAATAACAACAACAACACCCACAATGACAATGCCTCGATTCTGACCCTGGCCTCCTCTTCCAAGCGTCGCCGCCGTTCTATGGATACCGATGCGTCTGTCCGCGCTATTGCTCCCAAGAGTATGTGGGGTGATAGCAGAGAATCTCTGCCATTAAGTGTTCTGAGTTCCAACATCGATCACACATCCACTCGTTCTGCAGTCGGCCCTCTCATTAGTGCCGAGCGTGCCAGCATCTACTCTTCTCGAGATGTCTCGGCACCTGCCATTGCTTCTGATCGCAACAGCTATTATGCTGCAAGCCACAGACAAGTCAGGGATAGAGAGCGCGACAAGGAAAGTCATCGCGACCGTGACTTCGGAGGTGATGGCAGAAGTATCAATTACGATGCCAAATCACTCAACTTCGATGGCAGAAGTCTAGGAGGGGATGTTGCCAGTTTGAGAGGCTATGAAGGCAGTGTTCGCAGTGGCGCCTTGGGCCATGGCCGCAATGATAGTATCCCCAGCGGTCAACCCAGTCCCATGGTCGGCGGCTCTCCTCTGCTCAGAAGACCATCGGGTGCGCTGACGTTCAACTCCGACGTTCGCGACAAGGAGGACCACGAGCCTGCCGAACACAAGAATCATGCTTGAATCAGAAGCACTCTCTTTCTGTATTGCCGTTTTTAGTCACGACTGGGATGGGACATGGGATGCTGCTTTTTTTCTTTTCAACGGAGTTCAAGGAATTTGGGTCTGGCCTCCTTCCTATACCTTTTGTTATATACCCCTGTCTGTGTTCGCAGACTCTCGAATGGTCTAATCGCAAATCTTCAATATTGTTACAAGTTCAATCTGATGGAAAGTTCACCGCTATAACAGTGGGGACGAATCCTTCGCGTCATGTTCGTATTTCATCTCGGTCCCTGATCAAACTGCTGACTCAAGCTTCACATTTCCTTCTTGCCACTTACATATACACAATCCAACCCAACACAATGACAGACGCCTGGTTCGAAAACACCATAGAGACTGACGGTCCTGACGGCGAAGGTTGCCGTCGCGAAGAAGCAACGACCCTGAAGCAATACCTTCGCAACCAAATCAGCGTATCCACTGCTTGCCAACAAATCACCCAACCAACAGAAAACTGCTCTTCCCCAGGCGATCCTCTTCTTTATCTCTGGGGTCTTCTCCACGACGCCTTGATCGATATCCCCAACTGCCAGTCCAAAATCATAGATCTGCTTCTCGAGATACAAAAACGACCTGATGTACACATTACACAGGAGCAACGAGAAGGTGCACTAAGTGATTCCCAGTGGACGCTTTGGAAAGATTTACCGCACTTTGGACATGGATGGTTTGATTTGAACTGGTGGGTATATTCCTCGCACTGGAGATACGACGTTTCTCGGTTTGACAACCCAGATACAAAGGCAAGGCTATCCAATATCGCTTGTGCAGATGCTTTATTTGCTGTTTCTGGTATCTTTGGCGAGAGGGAGTGTATGGAAGGGTTGGCGAGATTGGCGGATACACTTGAGGATAACGCTGCGATGTTGGATATCGAGATAGTTATTGTAAGGGAATGGTTGCTTAATGCTGGAAACATGTTATTCGAGACGTGTGGGGAAGGAAAACAGCACTATCTTTTGCGCAATGCTAAAGATTTCAAAGATGAGTTTGGGAGGAAGGAACGAGAACTTTGGAACGGGGATAGTGGAGCAAGCTTGGAGAGATGGTGGTTTTGGAAACAGAGGTTAGGTCAGATACAGAAGGATGTTGGGCTAACGGAGGAAACGAGGGAAGCTGCAAGAGTCTCGCTCAAGGTTATGGATCGTTATTGATCATGGACATCTGAAGCAAGGAAAGGTATGTTTTTGGTGCCACCCTGGCCTACAAGAGTAGCTCTTGGTTTGACCTATCTTGACAGCTTATAACATCAGATCAGACTCATAATGTAGTCTTAACAGTTGAACTGAGCTCCAGCAGTGCTGGTCAGAATCTTCAGCAGCGATGTTCTCGCAAACACATATCACCGATGATGATGATAGTTGGACAACATGCCTTCGTCAATCGACAGGAGCAGATTCACAATTGATTCTTCGAAAACCCGCAACTGATTCGGAGAACTAGGCAGCACTCACCTCGGATTCCGTTGTATAAACGCATCGAGGCCGTCTTGAACGCCTTTGCCTACATGGAGAAGACGACGAACACACGTCATCCGCCGGTCTGGATATAGATGAGATCGTTCTGGATCACGATGGATCCGCTGAGATGCTTCTTGGATCAAATATGACTGGGCTTACGATCGACTTCCCGGCTTTCTGGAGCCATCTTTGTGTCTCTTCAAGTATTTCCGGTAATCTCAACAACATCAAGAGCAGGATACCCTCTAAAAATAGGTACCTAGCGTGACCGGCAGATGTCCACTCAGACCCTAGTCTTACAAGACCGTCGCAGAGACGGAGCACTATGCACTCACTCTTCTCGTAGCCAATCGGTGCTCACTTCTCTGCCACTTCGACCCAGATCTCACTCACATCTTTCCCGTCAAGTCCGTGCACTCCAGTTCCCTATTTCAGATGTCTGCCTCTTCATCTTGGACGCGCTGAACATCGCAAAGTCTTCTCAGATCGACCAATCCTCCGCTGAGCTGTCATCTTTCGTTTATTCACCAAAGCAATCATGGCGCGCAAACGTTCTCTAGAAACATCGACAAGCTCCCCATCCGCCGCAATCACACCCATCGTCAAGCGGAGCTATCGCGCCAACTTCGACCGACTGTGTGCTCTACACAACTGGACACCATCCGGCACAATTCGCGACAAACTCGCTCTTCTCCTCCAACTTTCCGGACCCAGACTACAAGCCAGTGAACTCCTGCCCCTGGCTTTCACCCAACACTACCCCTTCATCTGGACAAAAGACTTTCTTCTCCTCGGCTACAACGATGCAAACAAAAGTGTTTGGTACAAAGCCCATCCCACGGGAAGAGGCATAGCTCGCGGCCGCTACTACGATTCAAGTCAAGTAAACATTCTCGGCAAAAATACCGTTACCAGGTTTTACCAATCTTGGGTTGATGTGTTTGATATTGAGCACAGAGGATTGGACAGGTCGCATGAATACTTCACTGGTGTCTATCTCATTCTGAAGAAGTTTCCGAACTTACGGTGGAAATGTGAGCTAGGCGATGGCGATCCCAGAGATCCGCAGAATGCGACTCGTGTGACTGGGGTTGCTGAGTACCCCTTCAACGACGATCATGTGTTCATGCAGGAAAGCCCTGCCGATACCAACGATGCTGAGAATGAGGATCAAGAGAACGGTGTTGAAGCAGATACAGACACTGATTACGAAGATCAGGATGATATCAGCGTTGTCAAGAAAGAACGAAGTGGCTCACACGACGATGAGAACCCTTTGTCTGACCAGCCCTCCGGCCAACACAACTCCCACGTCGAATCATACGAACCTATACCAACCTCATCATCGCATTCGTCAGAGCATATCGCAGACAAGCAAGCAGTCTGGAACGAAAACTCCGAAGATTCGATGTCTTTCCCACGTAAGCCCATCTTTCGCGCCTCTTCGCCTAAGCCAGCTTCACCATCTTCGCCACCACTCGCTGGTCCATTCACTAGAGACCCCGAAGACTCACACTTTGTAGACAAGACTCCAACGTCTACCTCATACAAACGTCCTCCCAAGCCTCGCCTCCATTCACCTCCACATACCTCAAACCCAACAAAATCTCCCTACTTCACACGAAAAACAGAACAACGCATCCTCGAACTTTCCCGTCGCGACTCTCAGGACTACAGAGAGTTCACTATTCGCGTACCGGCCGATGAGCCTAGACGGTCGAACATGGACTTTCGATTTGCGGCTGTGCGATCCATTGGTACGGCCCCTAACGTCCCAGTTCCAGAACTGAGTGGAGGAGGAGCCAAGGGCGCTTGAAGGTTATCCTGGTTGGTTGACAAATCATTGCATCTTTTGAGAGGTTGGTATGGCAGGATGCAAATTGGAAAGAAAGAGTCGCTTTCTTCTTAGAGGAAAGCACAAAGGATAGAGAGAGCACAGAAAGAAGCGGCTGCTTGTTTGCAGCGTAGTTGCTCGATCCTGCCTTTCTGAATTACAAGCGCAGGACGCACTTTCTTATAGATGGAAAGACGAAGGACCAACTCCCTTACTCTGCCATAGATTCGTCTTCTACGTCAGTCACATGGATAGTGCTCAAGAACGCATGAAGATTTTTTTCTGAATTCTCATCTCTATTGGGTTCAACTATCCCTGATGCTGCCTAGCATACTCGAAAAGCACCACACCACACGCCGTCTGCACATTCATACTCCTAGTGACACCCCTCTGCGGAATCTCAACCAACATATCACACTCTCCAAGCACATTAGCCGGCACACCTTCCTTCTCTCTTCCCATAACAAGCAACGTCTTCTCAGGCAACTTGCACTGTTCAGAGCCTAGCAAAACGCTACGATCGGTCTGCTCAACACCCACGACAGTGTATCCCTGCATTTTCTTTTCTGTGAGGAAGGCCGAGAGATTGTCAGAGTGTAGATTGTGGATGGGGAGGTGGTTCTGTGAGGCCACGGCTACAGAGATGAAGTCTTTGTTGCCGAGAACGGATTGAGGAGATTGAATGTACATTGCTTCTGCGCCGAAGATTTCACTGATGCGCGAAAGGCCGCCGAGGTTGTATGCGTTGTCCACCAGGGAGCCAACGACGATGAGAGAGGTGGGGCGGGTTGTTGTGGTCGATGAGGAGTCTGAGGATGAAAGGTCGGTGGAGAGGTATGCTGTTCCTTTTGTTTGAAGAGCGGCAAAGGCTTCTGTGCGGGCTGATTCCTTGGATTGCTCTTGTGTTGCTTGAACGGGAAGGGCACTATTTTGGGTAGAGGTGGATGGCTGAGGACCTAGAGGAAGCGCTCCAGATGTTGATCTGGCCGTCATGTCTTTCTCCCACAAGCGTTGGAAATCGCCAGCCACAACAGCTTCTTCACTTGGTGGCTCAACGCGGAGATACTTGCCCTGGAGCAAGTTTGTAAGTGTGTTATCGGCGGAAGGATCAAGGCGTTCAAGCTCTCTAGCTGGTGGTGGTTCCGAGAATCTTTCAAGACTGCGGATATAATCGTTCAATGCGGCGCAAGCTGGGTTGGACTGGATCTCTGTCCATCCTCTGCTGTCAGCATAATCCCACAGAATTGGGAACGACCATTGTGCTTCATGACGGATGATGATCTTTGCACTGGATGCGAGTGCTACTAGACGGTATGCTACTCTTGCTGCAAAGTCTCGAGAGCAGTTATCTTGACAAGCGATCATCAAAGCGATCTTGACCAGAGTTCCGAGGTATTTGGGGTTCGAATGGTGGTCTTTCGATGACAGCGCATCCAGTACGAGCTCACCAGTTGAGGGGTGGTTGAGGATCACACGTGAAATGATCCACTCCAACAAGAAGCGGTATCTTGGAAGTGGCTCGATAGCAACGACTCTCAACAATGCTCGGAGCTGATCTTCCGCCTCCTTGGCTGAGATAATCTGAAGACGTTGTTCCGAGAGCATGAGCAAGACTTGAAGCTGGGTATTGGTCTTCCAGCGAGTCACGATAGGGACAGGAGGTCTCTGCTTCGTCCAGGGTTTGAGCAGACGATCATAGATCTCACTGACCATCGACGAGTCAACATCGCTAAGACGGTTGATAAGATCGAAGAAGGCAGCATGGCCGATCTCCTCGTATTCCCCGTAATAGTCACTATAACTGCGGTGGATGTCTCCATCCTCCGTCAACAGCTGGATTGCCGCAGCCTCGAGCTTGAATTCAAGCCTGGCAGCAGGAAGATTGTTTGCAGTTTGAATGATGAACTCGTCCATACCAAACTTCTCTGCAGCAGCAGGGCAACTCATCATGGCTGTTCTATAGGCTTTCATGATAGGTGTCCACATATAGATTCTGCCCTTCATCAAACGCTGAAGTTGAGTGAATACTTCCAAGATCGTGGCACATAGGGCATCGTCCTCGAGACAATGACTGACGCATGCTGGGTGCAGCGCGAGACGGGGCAGGAGCATGATCACTTCCCTTGGATAGTCCTGTCTCTCAACCTCGTTCCAGATGGCATCGAAAGCGCGGTCCAACCTTTGAGGATCCAGGTTGGCAGCGCCAGCTTGGTCCAAGATCGAGATCAAAGATTCACCCGCCATCAACAGGCCAGTACCTTGGACGCTGGTGTGACGAGAGCTATCGATATCATCCAAGAAGGCGTCAAGTGACTGCCACCTAGCAGATCTTTTCTCGTCTGACTCGAAGCGTGAGGGCGCGTTGATCTTGAATGCTTCAATCTGCTTGGCAAGGACCTCAAGCTTCGCATCACATGCGGTTAATTTCTCTGCTCCATTTTCTCCGTATGTCTCAGCATCCTGGCTGATCAACTGAGAGAGCTTGTAACATTGGACAAGCATAGCGTCACGCGCGACCTCAGGATAGCCAGTGATTCTTGACATACTGAGAATCAACTCCAATGCTTCACCTTCCATACAAGCTGTAGACTCTCCTTGTAGACCCTTGACAAGACCTTGAAGGAGGTAGATCACGGCGACAGGAACGACCTTGTTCTTGTGGGTGTCCAAGTATATCAGAACAGCATTGACAATGCACCTCCTGGAATAGGTATCGTCGCGGCCGAGATGGGCTTGCAGCAGTCTTTCAAGAAAGTTCGACAGCCTCGTTCCATGTGCACATCTCATGTCTCGTGTCTTGCCCTGAACACTTCCAGTGAATAGAGGCCCCTGAGTAGCCCAAGGAAGGAAAGACTTTTGCAACAACGTCGCGAATTCTTCAGCATGACTGAATAGCCTGATGTCGGTGCTCATGAGCCAGTTTCCCAGCATCTTACGCATACTGTCCTGAGTGACCGGAGAAAGTGCTGATTCGAGAAGAGCAAAGAGCCATGATTTTTGAACCGTAGTTTCGGCAGAAGCAAGGTGGTCCAGGTCCTGCACGCACTCCAGTGCCTGATTGAGATATCTGCCGATCACGATTGTCTCGTAAACAGTACAGAATCTTGCATACTGCGATTCAGTGATCGCAGAGCCTGATGTAGTGTTAGCGTTGTATTCAGCTTGTGATACTAGCGCGAGATTGTTCGATCGAATGCGATCCACCATCTATCGAACATGGAATGGACAGAAGCTTAGACATTACTCACCTAGCTTGTCTTGTTGGTCTAGAGTCAACTCCATATCGTTGGCGCGGATGTTGTTGCGAGAAATGGAGATAGACTTCTTGAGAACATGGAGACAGATCTTTCTTTGCTCCGTATCTCCTTGGGACGACTGGCCAAGGGTACCGAGTAAGTATTTCCAGTAGGGATCTTTCTGCAGAGCCACTTGACGCGAGAAACCATGGCTGTCCAGGTCCAGCCATCTCAGCCAGATAGTATAGGCGGTGGTCTTGTATGAACTTGTATCGCTGAAATCGAGTAGGTTTCTAATGCATTGCCAAAGATGCCTATCCAGCTCATCCGGGTCCGTCTTATAATGTGAGAAAGTGAAGGTACCAGCCTTGAAGGAAGCCAAGAAAGCGAGAGTAGTATCCTTGGCCGCAACTGCGATGTCTGCGTTGGATGACGCGAGAAGACCAAAGAGCGCACAAACTATCGGACTCGAGACAACAAATGTCTTGTCAAGGATCGGGCTCCTGAATAGTTGTTTGGCAAAGTTGAGGTACAGAATAGTCGTCTTGACAAGTTCGTCCAATTGGCGATCGCGTCCAAGCTCCGGATCATAGTGTGACACAAAAGGGTCTACGATCAAAACCTTTTCGACCGGAACTACGAACTCGGCATTCTTTGGTTGACGAAGAAGCTGTGAGAAGCAGATGTGAAGTTCACGGTCTGTCCAGTGCAATAAAGCATTTCGGATCCGAGGATATTCCACACAGAGTGCTGCAGCTGAAGTAGCATCATCTTGCTCGATGGATCTAATCAAGAATTCATTGAGGTGAACATTTGCCTCTTCATCTGGGCACCTGTCGGCAAGCGCAGCAACAAGTCCAAGAGTGTTGTTGTCGATATTGGAAGCAAGGTCCCGGACCGCAAGGGAGCGTTCTCCCGGAATTCTGCTCAGAAAAACATCCGCCAGCGTCGTATGAACAGAAACAGAAGGAGCGACCATCGTCTGGAAAGAACGCCACCGACGCCCTGGGAAAGAAGATGAACGTGGATAGCAGCGATTCAGGGCGCCGCGAAGTGTTTGCATATATTTACTCACTCTTGTACTCTAGGTCCACTTAGATAAAAATTGTAGCACTCGATGCGGCCTAACTTCGGTATCAAAAACAGTCGTTCTAGATCTGAATTTAGGCGGAACCATCTCCGGGAATAAGCGCCGTCTCCCCTTACGGGCTTTGTCCGCTGCATACTTTGATTACGAGAAGACAGGAATCCGTATCTATGACCAGTACCGTTCAGACACCGTGTGTTGAGTGAGAGCCGTCAGGACTAGTTGATGGTCCTGACCGGATGATGGAATTATTAACACAGTCAATGCTCTATCATATGCCCAAGTTTCACATAAGTTAAGGATGCATTGCCAGTTTTGAGACATTCCGAGTACAAGGTCTGGTGTGGATAAACTGTGTATACTCGATACTCCGAGTTTACCGTGGCCAACGATACTGGCTCGAATTTCTTCATGTCGAAACTGTGTTGATGTATTGAATGCTATGTCACTGCGATTGACCACGACGTTTTTGGCGGATCATCTCATCATTCTCTCTCGATCTACCACCACGAGCCCTCTTCTTCATCGAAGTTGAAAAGGCCCAGTCGCAAAGAGTTGAACTTCTTCCGTTTTCTTGCCACAATCTTCTCAGCGTCAAACTTGTCAAAACACTCAATCTCGTCGTCGGTATCGTCGTCTGTCATGGACACGTTCTCGTTTATTGCCTGGTTTTGACGGATCTGCCAGTAGCTGAGACCTTGATGCATGGAAGCTCTTGGCCCAAACTCCTCAGATAGAAGCTTATCTATGACCTTCTTCTGTGCTGAATGCTTGTTGGCATGGTGTATGTCTTGGGTGATGAAGACAGATTCACCGGTGAAGACATTCCACACCTTGTTGATGGCATCGATAAGTGGCTGCCATTCTACGATGCTTGGTTGGAGCATCCTCAAATCGATAGAAGTTCGCCTCGCTTGCGGCATGTGATCCTTGAAGGTCTGGTAGAACCACTCGCAGTACTTGGGCTCTGGTATGGCCCACCATGAACGGTTTAGTTGATCGTTCAGATCGAAGAACAGCGTCAAAGTTCTGACGCCCGGAAACTGTTCTCGCATGCTTTCCCAATTGCACGACGCAGGAACTGAGCTGTTTTCAGGGGGTGGAATAGGAAGCCACAACTCGAGTTTGTTGATAAGGTTTCGACCTTTTACAGGCATATTACGGATCCACTTCTCTGCCTGCGGTACATTCAAGTCGTCCAAGAGATGCTCTGGACGGAGTCTCAGAGGTGCAATACAGAAACTGTTGACGCGGTATAGCACTGGCATAGCTTCTTGGTAGATTTGGCGACATGTGAACATGATGTTGATTTTGACCCTCGCGGGTGTGACTTTCCCGTCGTTACGCAGAGGACCCCATTTGCTGAAAAGACGCACAAATCCTCGCGGTGCCTCAAGCTGAAGCTCGTAGAATCGTTGGCGGACTGTGTCTGGTAGTGCAAGAAAGGGAAATGGTTTGGCCAGGGTTGTGCTTGTAACATTTGGGGGTGTTATGGTGGGCTGTGGGCTGCGCTCTAAGCGCCTGGTACTGGCGGGCATAGTGACTGACCGGCCGACGAGTTCTGTTGTGAGTTGACAAAGACGATAAGTAAGATGATACTCTACCGAAATGTGGTAAAAGAGAGGTTAATCAGAGATCAAAGTCAGAAAGAAGGTGGGTCCTCAGGATGTAGCTAGGCAGCAGCAATAGGAGGCCGGTGGACCCAGTATGATCCCGCAGCAACTCCACATAGCAGCCAACACACCGACTGCAGTCGTTCGTGTTGTCTAGGCGCGCTATATATTGGTCTGATCAGCGGTCACTACCTACCTAATTAGCAGGCATGAGTACAAGACATGGAGGTGGTCAATCAGGGCTATCGATGTCTGAACACATTCCTCGGCTCGATGGTTGATGGAATGTCGAGACGAAGGTTGTACTTGCTTCCTTCAACTCTTTGAATTAACAACTGTTCTGTGAGTCCGACGGAGATTGAATGATTGACCAGTTCGTGAGCAGAAACAGGGTGGTCTCCGTAGTGCTTTGGGGAAGACTGGATCAGCGCGCCGAACCGATTGTCATAGCAACAGCCGTCTTGTTGATTTTGGGGGATCTTCTTGCGGAGGAAGGCACCAAGCTTGGACTGATGATTGACAGATGTTCACCCACAATCGACTGCGTTTCCAGTCAACGGTCGTCGAACTTTTGATATTACTTCAACAGCAATTAGACCTGGGAGAAGTCAACATGGATATTCCTCATGCTGCATCAGCACCCGACATTTCCTACGCATCAACAGCGTCAGCCCCATCCTTACGCGCCAGGGAGTCGACAGCGACCATGACTGCTTCACCATCTGCTTATCTGCCTGCCGAAGAAGGACAAGGCAATGTCAAGGTTGTCGTCAGAGTCCGCAAGTTCTTGCCTCGAGGTATGCGACAAACACGTCCCATGTGGTCGACACATGGCTAAAAAGTATAAACAGAACTCGAACGACAAGCGCCATGCTTGATTGAAATGGACCCCAACACACAAAAGACGACAATCCACCCTCCTCCCGCAGAATCTCTCGATGCAAAGTCACGCAAAGTCTACGAAGAGAAGAGCTTCGTCTTTGACAAGTCCTTCTACTCTCACGACGAGTCAATGCCACACTTCGCCCACCAGCAAGATGTCTATGCTTCGCTCGGTGAAGACTTCCTGGACCACAACTTCGACGGTTACCACACTTGTATATTCGCATACGGCCAGACTGGTTCTGGAAAGTCGTATACCATGATGGGCACCAAGGAACAGCCCGGTCTGATCCCCCGAACATGCGAGAACCTATTCCAACGCATCGATCAAGAGCAGAACGCCAACATTACCTACAACGTCCACGTCTCGTATTTTGAAATCTACAACGAGCACGTTCGCGATCTTCTCACTCCTCGTACCAACCCTCCCACCCACTTGAAGATCCGCGAGAGCAAGTCAGACGGTGTCTACGTCCAGAACTTGACTGACAGTCCCGTCAAGTCCTTCAGTGACATCCAAAGACTGATGCACATGGGTGACTTGAACCGCACAGTGGCCGCTACCAAGATGAACGACACTTCATCACGCTCCCACGCCGTCTTCACCCTCACACTCAAACAGATCCAACATGACATTGCCACTGATAGTACCATTGAGCGCACTGCCCGCATGCGTCTCGTAGATTTGGCTGGTTCCGAGAGAGCCAACAGAACAGAAGCAACTGGTCAACGTCTCCGTGAAGGAAGCAACATCAATCAATCTCTCACTACCCTCGGTCGCGTTATTGCCGCCCTAGCCGATCCCAAACGTCAACGACCCAGTGCTCGCTCGAATCAGACCAAACGTCGTGCAGACGTAGTTCCCTACCGTGACTCGGTACTCACCTGGCTGTTGAAAGACAGTCTGGGAGGTAACTCCAAGACAGCAATGGTGGCCTGTATCTCACCCGCGGACTACGAGGAGACACTTTCGACACTCCGCTACGCGGACCAGGCCAAACGCATCCGTACTCGCGCAACCGTCAATCAAGACGCCGTATCTGCGGCCGAGCGCGACGCTCAAATCAAGGAAATGGCCGAGACCATCCGCCTGCTCCAACTATCCGTCAACGCATCCACGACCCGCAAACGTGACGAAGTCGACCGTGCCGGCCAGGAGCTTGAAGACTACCAACGCCAAGTCACAAAGATGCAACGAGCAATGGAGGAGTCCCGCGCTGTTTCCGACGTCAAGATTCGCGCGCTGAACGCCGAGTTGGAAGAACTCCGCCCCATCAACGATCGTTTGAGAAACGAAGTCTCGTCTCTCCGCAGGCATCTTGCTCTTGCTGTTGGCGAGCTGAAGAACCCGATCGTGCTGCCTCCTGCCGACGAAGATAAGGGCTGCGATGTTCAAGAGATTGAGGTTTACAGTGATGAAGAGGAGGATGAGGAAGAAGAGAGTGATGATGAGGGATATTCTTCACAGCATGCAGAATGGCAGGCCGACATTGACGAATTGATGAAGGATTTGGGCATGTTCAAGAGGAAGGTTGCTGATGACCGCAGTCGCTTCACCATGCCTGTCGTTTGAGAGGTTGATGTCTCTTCTTTTTTCTTGATTGTTTTCGATTCTCGTTATCAATTAATAGAGCGAGCGAGCGAGGAGTTTTCATTTCTTTGGTTTTGGTCAAAAGACACAGGGGGGTTTGGTTCGGATGGCAGACGACAGACACACTGTCCAGTTTATTTCAATGTCCGTAATGATATGCAATTCTTTTTCTTCTATGTGCTTGCATGAATCTTAGTCATCTGACGTTTGATATCAAATGCTCTCCGTTACCGATCTTGAGCTCGAAATTGTCTTGATTACGGCAGAAATGTCTACTTCTTGCCTTTCTTTTTACTATTGGTATCTGGCTTGGCCGCATCTTTGACATAACCACCCTTTACCAAAGCATCTCTTGCAGCGGTATTGATCAACCTAAAGCGATCAGGACCCAAATGCACACCACCATACCATCTTGTCACTACAACCATGACATCCCAGATATCCATCAGTTGCATGAGATGCAGTAACCTGCCACCCGCAGCAGTCTCGCCATCATCATCGCAATCCTGGAAAGCAGTCTCGTTGGGTCCATGAATACGCCACGCCGTGATATTATGCGAAGCTTTGGCAACTTTCTTATCCGTAGCAAGCAAATGAGCTAAGAAAGACTTTGCTTCCGATGGCGAGGAAACCACAGCAGCTCTAGCAACAAAAACTGATTTCTTTTCTGTAAATGGGTCGGAGAGAATCCAAGGTGGTTCCTTGTCTGAGAGCAAGTCTACCGACTGCATTTCGTCAGGAAGAGTTTCTTCAGCATCGTCGTCGGAGAGTTGCTGACCTCTCCTTTGAGCATCTTGTTGCTTTTCAATCCCTTGACTTTGGCTGCTGTGTTGCTCGTACTGCTGAAGCCTCTGCATGACTTCCTCGACCAGATCGAATATACATGGTGACCCTGGCTGATAGACCTCTGCGAGCACCTCTCTAGCAACATCACCGGCATGGGAACCTTGGCCTTTTGGTATGTTGTCGCCCACGGATTGAGTGCCCAGAATTGAGGGAGGTGCATCTGGGTAGTCTGGTGGGAATTCGAGGCGGAGTGATATGTGGACTTCGTTGGGGAGGTTTAGAGAGCAGATTGTTGGGTTTTGAGACAGGACGAGGAGTGTTGATTCGGAGTAGATTGCGTTTATTGCTTGACACTCGTCTTCCAAGGCAGAGTCCATTTAGATGGTAGGTGAATTCTTGGGGTTTGCTTATTGCATAGAGCAGAAATGTTCTTGGTTGGATACTGCTAGATATCAGCTATGGCTACTACTATGATCTCAGATATGACACACATCAATAACAAGTCGATATCTCTAGCAAATTAAGAGGAGAGTCGGAATTCACGATAACAATGGTTGAGGATAATGGTGTCCGAGGATGGATCAAAAGATATAGCAATGCCAAGACCATGGTGAACGTCAGACTTGGGCGGAAGTAGATTCAAAGTCGAGACTTCAAGGTTTCTTCTGCAATATTGCATCAACACCAGCATCACATCCTTGGTCTACGTGAGCTTTACTGCGAACCATTCTATGCGAGAATCAGTTTCGTCACATCGCGTAGTGACATTTTTCGACATTTGAACTCGCATTCGTCGTCGCGCGTGGCCAAGCCACCGAGCTCACGCGCAGTCACTTTTACGACCATCGCCGTCAACCTACAGCATTCATTGCGACAAGCCACAACGACAGCGATCATGTTCGCCGCTCTACCTCGACCGCGTTACACTGGTGAAGAGGAGGAGCAAAGACAGTCGGTAGGCCCCCGAATCATCGGCGCCGACCAGGCAGCCTCACAGCAACTACAAGTCGCCAAGCGCAGCGGCATCCCCTCATACGGCCAGCGCAACAACTGGCGTCCTCGCGGCAACGAGGACTTTGGAGATGGAGGCGCCTATCCTGAAGTCTCGGTTGCTCAATACCCTCTGGACATGGGCAGGAAGCATGCATCCTCCTCGAACGCTCTAACTTTGAGCGTCAATGCTGAGGGTCAGGTCGACTATACCGCCATCGCAAAGCGTGGCCATGCAGAGAACAGGATTGTGCATGCTTCCTTCAAGGATCTGATCCCGCTCAGACACCAGGCAAATGCTGGCGAAATCTCTCTTGCCCGTCCCGACGAGGAAACTGTCGCAGAGACAAAGAGAAAGACAGAACTAGCATTGGCAACCCTGGTCGCTGGCGCAAGCGCTGCTCAGCGCCCCAAGAACGTCAAGGGTGTCGAAAAGAGAGAGGCCTCATATGTTCGCTACACACCCGCCAACCAAATGGGCAACGACCACTCTAAAAAAGGCGACCGCATCATGAAAATCATGTCTCGCCAGATTGACCCTATGGAACCTCCCAAATTCAAGGCCAAGAAGATCCCCGGAAGACCCCCATCACCTCCTCCTCCGGTCATGCACTCTCCACCTCGCAAACTCACTGCCGAGGACCAAGAGGCCTGGCGCATTCCTCCCACCGTTTCAAACTGGAAGAACCCCAAAGGTTACACGGTACCCCTGGACAAGAGATTGGCAGCAGATGGACGAGGCCTGCAAGACGTAACCATCAACGACAAATTCGCCTCGTTCGCCGAAGCCCTGCAAACCGCCGACCGCCACGCCCGCGAAGAAGTAAAATCCAGAGCACTGATGCAGCAACGCCTGGCCGAAAAGGAAAAGGAACAAAAAGAAGACAACCTCCGCTTGCTCGCCCAAAAGGCTCGAGAGGAAAAAGCCGGCGCTGCAAGAAAACCATCTGCTCGCGACGACTCACGCAGCAGAAGCAGAAGCATCGACAGTTACTCCTCCCGCTCATCTCGCTCCCCATCCCAAGATGAAACCGAAACCGACCGCCTCGCACGCGAAAAACAGCGTCAAGAACGCCGCCGCGACGCCCAACGCGAAATGCGTCAGAAAAACATGGGCCACGAACGCCGCATGCAAACCCTCGCCCGCTCCCAAAACCGCGACATTTCCGAAAAAGTGGCCTTGGGACTTGCGAAACCCACGCAGAGTAAAGAAACAATGTACGACTCACGCTTGTTTAATCAATCTTCTGGTTTTGCAGCTGGCTTCAACGAAGATCAAGCCTACGATAAACCCCTCTTTGCAGACAGAGAAGCACTAAACTCCATCTATCGCCCTCAATTAGATACCGATGACGGCGAAGATGCAGGAGAAACTCTAGATGCCATTCAGAAAACCTCGAGGTTTGAAACACTGGGTAAAGCTCCTAAAGAGGGAATGAAGAGCGCTAAAGCTGCTGAGCAAAGAGAAGGTCCTGTGATGTTTGAACGCGACAATGGGGATCCGTTTGGTGTGGAGCAGATGATTGCTGATGCGCAGAGTAAGAAGAGTGGAGATGTGGCGACGGGAAGTGCTTCTGTTGCTGGCAAGGGGATTAAGAGGTATGGGCTTAATGAAGGTGGAGAGGATCAGGAAGAGAGAGGGAGTAAGAGGGCTAGGATTGAGGATGATGATGAGTAAAGGACTCCCTCTATCCTTTGATATCCTGCTTCTCGAAGGTAGTCTTGGATATGCAATGCAAATCTTTGATCAGATTCTTTACATTTGCTCCGCCTCAGTATATTAGGCTACGCGTGTCATAGTTAGGTATGGAACTAGCTGTTGCAGTCGAAGATGCACGGAAGGGATTGTCAGACCTACTGTCGACGTAGATGTTGGATGTGCTCATAGTCGAAGGACAGGGTCAAGCAGTGATTAGAGGTCAGAATGGCATTCCGGTTGTGTCTCCACGCGATGTCCACTCATACGACTTGGTCTTGTCACAATGAAATGCACTTGTGTTCAGACAGCAAGTGGGAATATCTCAAGGTCGACTCGACCCGTGTATCTTGCTACTCCTCTCTATACCCTCCCCAAAAACGCCAGAAACCCAATAAACGCCACGCTTGTATGCATCCCAAACACTCTTGTTCCCTGCACTCTTCTCAAAGCCCCAAAGATCTTCTGACATCCTGCTTGACCTTTTTCTCAAACTCTGCTCTTCTTTCTCTCCACATCCTTGCCGCATCCACGTTTGCTGGCGACTCGTCATTGGGCTCAGCCAGCATGCTCATAACACTGATCAAGATCTTTTCCACACTCTGGATCGGGCTCCAGCGCTCTGAGGCGTGTTCGTAGTGATTGGGGTCGTCGCCGGGAGGGTGGAGGATAGAGATACAGACGACGCCGTTTGGATATACTGTAGTTTGCGATTAGTATACAATCTCGTGGAAGATAGAAGAAGGTGTAGGGAGGAGTGGGGATGCAACATACCATTCGGATGCCAGATATCAGAGAGAAACTTCATCGTCGGCGGCATCAAAGGGTAATCCTTAGGAAATTTGAGCTCGGCGGGGAAAATACCGCCTTCGTAGGGAGTGCCCTCTGGTCCTTCAATCAGTGCTTCCCAGACGAAGAGGTCGTCTTCTTCGACGGGGCCAGCGGTGATGCCATCAGGTGGGTCTTGGGTGAGATGCTTGTATTCTTGGAATAGGCGTTTGGAAGCCACTGATGTTGTCATTGTGTGTGTTCGGTTGTGCGAAAGTTAAGGAGGAGAGATGTGGAATGGTGGGTGTTGAGTGTTGGTGTGTGCTTTTGTGAGTTGAGTGACTGTGAGGGTGATTGGCGTGGCCACGGTGGTGGAAGCCGATGGACCCTGCATGTTCTGATGATGCGTTGTGAATATTCTCGTGTGCAAAAGTCGGGGTGCAAAGGTTACTGCTTACACCAACCACATGTTCCAACCATCTTGAATATTCGATAGCATGTCCTTATGTGAACGTTCGCCCAATGCATGATGTGCAGACATGCCATCTGACTGACATGTGAGAGATATCTTGTGACCAGACCAACTCTCCCGAATTCTCACGTCTTGTCATTGCATTCATGCTGGCATTGCATGAGACAAAGCCAAACAAAAATGACATGCCAAAACTCGAAGAGATGTTATGAAAGAACAATAGATCTCTAGCTTTGAGTCCTTTCCTCTCTTTTTTCATCAGCTTTGTCTTTTCATTCATTACACTCAATGTCGATATCGTCTTCATTGTACTACACACAAGTCCATTGTTTCTGCCCCAAACCTCCATCCACCATGTAGACCCTCAAGTCTCTATAAAGTCCCATGCCTACCACCATTAATCTGCACTTCATCCAACCACAGCAACTGCAAACCAAACCCTCATCTAACACACTAAATATATCAAGATGTGCAACCACATTAACACCACCACTCCCTCCTCTTCTAACACCCCTGAGCTTTCTTACGGCGCTAGATTCTCTTGCCAGACTTGCTACCAGCCTCTTCAGTGGAACCCCTACTACAAGATGTGGTACTGCTGGTTCTGCCGCCGTCCTATGAACCCTTCTATGTAAGTGGTGCGTAAAACACGAGTTGGTTACTTATGAGTCTCTTTTAGGTGTTTGATTTTGATATCTTTTCTTTTTTGGCGTTTTGGTTAAGTTTTATGTTGTTGTTTTCGATCAATCAATCAATTTTTTTTCTTTCTCTTGATCTTCTTTTCTCCTTCAACCCTTCTTAGTCCTCTTTTTCGTTAGTAAGATTCAATCATAAAGTGTCACTTCTTTCTGGTACACAAAGACAGTCAAACTGGTGACATCGCTTTATGGCCACCCCTTAAAACTGCGAAATATTGTGTATTCTTACAGCCGTGCATACTAAACCAACTGGTTAAGTAACTAACCCCAGCAGTATAAAAAGTAATTCCTACACATTGATGATGCTTTCTGATTCCTTGACCATTGATTATGCGGAATGAATAGCATTGTTCATAGCTACGAAAGATGAAAGATAGTGATCACATTGTAAACCCAGCGTCCAAGTGGTGCAAAATGCAATCCTAGGGCATCGATGACGTCTCCTAATACATCAATCGTTGTCTGCGTGGACAACCAGTATTGCTCAAAGATACGAAAGAAACTAATAGACAGTGGCTTTCATCCTCCTCTCGGTAGCGAAGAATGGTGCCTATGATATCATCTTCGAGAGACAGAGGTGAGGTCAAGAAGACTAGAGGCGAAGAGTGCAAAAGAAGTTGCTCACTTATACCAGAACGCTACTAAGTAGGAAATGCAAAAAGGAAATGGCCGCGCTGAAAGTCGACCTCGAGTACTTACTCGCTATGTGCTCACATTTAGAGGTTGACCCAACCTGGGTTGGAATCAATCCTCTAAACTACAGAGTACATTGTCTCCTCTGGAAACATCTTGATATATACTCACACTACTGAGATCTTGGGCTTATGCTTCTCAAGGCACAGCCCCTGTTTAGTCTTCTTGATTTAACTGTCTGCTTCACAATGCCATAGGTGCCTAAATGTCAATCAATATGCAGCCATTGTGAGAGAGTCAATCAAAATGGTATAAGGAAGGGTGTGGTCATGTGTGGAAGATCAAAGACGAGCGTGCCTGCCATCACTGCTCGTGTGCTGCAGCCTTCCAATGTGACAACAGACAAAAGCAGAAGGCGCCACCCCATCGTCTCCAACTAATCACATCAACAAAAGCAGAAGGTGCTTCTGATTCCTTCACCTCACAGCAAGAACTCAACACTCGCACTTACCAAAACACTTCCATCCATCACACCTACCTCATTCCACTATCAACTCATCGCAACTCAACTCACGATATCAACACCATGTGCACCAGAAGAGTCAGCCGCTACAAAACCTGCACCTACCGCTTCCACAAGACGCTCGAAGAAAAACTGTGTGTCAAGAAAGGCGCCATCGCTCTTTGCCGTCCTTGGGAGTGGTTGTTCATCAACGAGCTTCCCAACAGTGAGCCCTGTCCTTGTGAGCAGTGTGCTGAGGCACTTGAACGCAAGATGGCACAGCAGAATGGTGGTCGCCACAAGAAGGACATCTCTCAGTGATGTGCTAAGGTGTGTTTACATGTTGGTGTGTTTTTCTGATCGAGATTGCTGATGATGTTAGCGTTGACATGACAGCTGGAAGGCTGAGAGAGCATGAGCTAAATCACTACAAGCAAGATACGGTCCAAAGAAGCTGGTCTGGAGTCGAAATGGCCATGAGCGAGCCGGACTGATCGTAGCTGGGGAGGGTTGTTCTTTATTTCGTCAAGATGGCCATAATCACATCTCCATCTCATCAGGGTTGTGTCCCTTCTTCTTTGCCTCTTCCAACTTCTTCTTCGTCTTTTGTTTCGAGTCCTCGATCCAAGAACCATAAGTTCCATCTGCGATCTTTGCAGCAGTAACACCCTTCATCAACTCGCCCACAAACCCGACAAAGTTGTGTCTGCGAAGAGCATTCTCCCATTGCCATGCGCGACGCTTCTCTTCCTCACGGTATACCATGTCCTCGTCTCCGAATTCTCTTGCTTTGGCTCGTAGATCTTGGCACATGGCCAGTAGGTTGAAACGGATCTCGTTTGAGGGATATCTCTCGATGCGGCGTTGGAGGACGGGGATGACCTTCTCGGCGAAGTCTGTAGGAGCACAAGGACCGTGGTTGATGGGAGCTTCCTGTAGACCGTCGAGTTCGTAAAGCTTGCCGTTGATGCTGGTATATGCGATGAAGTGGAAGAGGTCGTCGTCCTGAGTGGCCATGCGGGTTTCGTCTGACACGAACGGCGAGCTGCGGGCGAAAGAGTTGTGGGTGTCACGGATGAGGTCGCTGTTACTGAGAGCTTCACCGCGGATCTGAGATTGTTAGTTTGAGTACAGAAAGTAGTCGCTGAAGTGGCCAACATACGTCCGGTGGAAAGGCGGCGGTAAAGTCCTTGAAATCTGTCAAATGAGGACCCAGCTCAACACCATCGGCATTGTCCTTGTTCATTAAGACACTGAGCAGCGCTTGTGTACCACAGGCATTCTGGATTGTCTGAGCGGCGAACCACACCTTGCCCTTGCCATCGCCTCCACTGCCCGCATCGTCCAGGTTGTATGTTGCTTCGAAGTCGAATTGACCATCTAGCGGACCGTCTGATTTGCGACCGTCATTGTTGTACTTGAAGAGGAAGATGACTCCTAACGGTGAGAGCTGGCCCAGTGATTGTGCGTCTAATGAGATAAGTTCCTCGAATTGAACATTCTTGACTCCGAGATTCTCCAGTAAGTATGTGAAGACGCCCTATCGATCTGTCAGTATGCGCAAAAGGAGCGATCATCGAACATGAGACTTACGGCGTCTGATTCGATTGTGTTCCAGCCTCCTGACATGTTTGCTAGAATCAAGAAGTGATGTTCAAGTTGTGAAGCTCGTCGCAAACATTCATGCGTCATTAGTGTACAGCTTCATCCCAAGCCCGCTCGGTGATCGGCGTTTCGGCTTGAGTGACCTCCGCTCGCCAGCCCATACCGTTTTTGCAAAAGGAGGTGCCCTAGGAAATTTTTCATTTGTCTAGCAAAGAATCACGCTGTACAAGTACCTGTCTCACGAGCAAAAGATGGAGTAGCTGGGAATCGAACCCAGAACCTTCTCCACTCAGTAATGCTACAAGAGCAATGCTAAGAAGATGTCATACCACTAGACCACAAC